>JASANF010015604.1:0-12711 GCA_030248245.1 Trissonchulus sp. WLG1_4 | reverse complement strand
AGTGTTGGCAACTCTCGGATTTGGAAACGAGACCTATGAGAACTTGCTACCAGCCCTTGGGGGACCTATTTTGAAACATCAATTTTAGAAATTGGAGATACTTGGAAACGTGGAAAATTAACAAATAAGTTTGAAAAAGTGACCATTAGGTTGCATGACCTGTGAGAAACTTAAAATGTATATAAGGCCCAGGTGCAATTGAGTAATTGACAACCGGAGAAGATGATTATTTTTCCGCCAGTCAAACAACTTTTGGTCATTTTTTTACAAGTTTCGCACACTTCTTAGCGTACCACAGGGCGGTTTGTAGTGCATATGTAGATTGGCAGGCTGACTCCGGTGTCAGCGTAGAATCGTCCGAGCTCAGTGCTGGTGAAGTTCTGATAGTAGCACCATCACGGACCATAAGAGTTCCTCCGGCTGACACAGTTATGTGGGCTAAGGTTAGATGCCTCAACCACCCCAATACCCCATAGCCCAAAATTTATTGATTGTGAGTAGGTTTTTTCAGAGCCAATGTTTTGACATGCGTTAAAAAGTTGGGGCTTTTGAAAGTTCTATGAAACAGTTTAATTTAAACTGCCATTCAATTCGCACTTAGTATAGTTGCAGAACCCAGCATATTTTTAATTAGAAATCAACTACGAAGTTAGGACTATTTTGTTAATACGGTCAGTATTTTTACTATTTGACATATGCTTGAAAGGTTCCACATAGAAGTGCAAAATCGCCAAGTCAGACAACCAATTCTAGCCCAATTTTAGCTGAAAACTCTAGATTGATAAAAATAGACGATGGTTTACTACAAACTTTAATCTTGAAGTTAGCCAAAATTTACCGGTGAACTGACATTCATTTCTGGAACAGACAGTTTTCCACTTTTTCATGCTTGAAATTCTACCTGGAAACTTAAAATTTTTAAAAAATCTTGAAAAACTTTGAAAACTTCAAGTGTCAATTAAAATACCGAGACCACCCCATGGCAGGTCTCGGTTGTCCTACCGTTCAAAAAGTCAGTTGCCTAGACCACAACTCTATTTCTCATTTACAGCACATGCTTCATTGGTGGGAGTAGTGAAGCCCGTTACGCCTAAATCTATAATCACGAGTCTGAAAGGGGAATCAGGCCGGTCCGATGGCCTAGGAGTGATATGTGGCAGCATAACTTTCAAACCTTTACACTGAAATATAATTGGCCTACTGCAGTCTCACAGCAAGTAGACGTGCTACATGCAACAAAAGCACTCCGATCAATCAATGCAAAGTTACCAAAAAACAATATAATATTATGTATATACAAAAGGATACATTCATATTTACATCCGTAAATCAAATGAAAACCAGTATTGATGCAGGTGTAATTTTTGATGCAACAAATAAAAATCAATAATTTTTGGAAATGGCCAAATAAAATCAAACCCAACAAATTAATTTATTTTTAAGAAGCCCATATCAAATTATATTATTTAAACTGAAAGGCATACATGTATGAGGGAGGAACTGGAGGTGACCCACCCCCCAAATCGAGGGGTAGGAGGGAGGGTCCGCGAAATTTGGGCAAAATTTGGGCAAACTTTAGTAAAAATTGCACAAAAAATTTACAAAATTTAGGGTATTTTAGGTCGCTCTGCGGAGAAGGGTCCCAAAACTTGGCCGGAAAGGCCCCCCTTCTCAAAATTTTGACACCGTTACATGTATGCTAAAAGGTAAACATCAAAAAATAAAAATTGGCTCATTTTTCTGATGTAGTTTTGATCCTGCAGAAAATATTCATTAAGCCTGAGATGTAAGTAAAATGTAATGACAACAGTTTCAGTATAATTCTCTAGTTTAGTGGTTGAATCATCATTCCATCAATCAAACCATAAAAACACACCTTTTGCATCTAAGGATCAATTAAATCCAATAGTTGTTCAGGAGCGCACGTCAAATTGAATTAAATCGAAATTGGTTGCATAAAAACAAGCCTAGTAGAGAATGCAGATGTCCAGCAGTGCTCCACGGAGTCCGCGATGGTTTCACACTAGTCAGTAGCTGTCTGACTGAGGGGGGGGTCAGGGGGAGGTCAGGGGGGTGGCTCGCTGGGCTTGTGCTGTGCGTTGGCTCTAAGGACGGCGCCCGGGGAGGGATATGGGCGCATCTGGTAGAGCACGCCCGAGGCAGTGGTGTCCACGCCCGTCTTGGCCTCGTCCGAACGATTCAGACCCACGCCCCAACCACCTCTGCAACACACACACACACACACACACAATGCACACATGGAGATCAATAGAAACTGTACTCTAGTCTGTGTCTCCATAAGCCAGAAAACTCAAAACCCCTTTGCTAGGGTGCTCAGTGGCAGCAATACGTGGGGAATGTGTGAATCTACTTTGTGTTGCGCTTGTGCAGTGAACTTGTGCGAATGCAAGGCAGCAATAAACCCAAACCGACCTTGGCACATCGTCCCCGTAAGCCGCCGGGTCCATGGGGTCCAATTCAGCATCCAAATCTGAAAAGCATACAAACAACCAAGTCACGCCAGCATCCCCTCCCTGCCGACTCGCAGTATGTGCACTGATTGGTGCACATGAACATTCACTGATGGATTTCAGAAAACCCTAACAAGAGGCAGACAAAAGAATATACAGTGGCCAGCTATCACTATCAAGACTAGGGCTGGGCACGGTTACAGGGTACGAAACGTGTACACGCGTGTAACCGTGTACACGCTAAGCTTAGCGTGTACACGGTCAGGGTCACTATCCACGGTTACTTAGCGGTTACAGCGTGTACACGTTAAGACACAGTAACCGCGGATACTGTAACCGTTTACTCTAAACGGATAGTGTAACCGGTTACTCTAAACGGATAGCGGATTACACTATCCGTTTTCCGACTCGTGTACCCCTTAAGAAAAATGTTCGTTTGGCTGCTAGATTTATGCAAATTAGCCTACAACTGTGCGCAAGGGATTTGCCTGTGTGTTACTTCATATAACGCATGCGTGTGCAAGCTATATTCTTCAAGATAAAAAGGCATTTATACTGACAGCTCAAATGAGTTGCAGATCTAGAGATGGGTGGTTCGTATCTTCCCTGGGTCATTCCACTGGGCTGTTGTTGTTTAGTAAAGAATCCTTCTCTGCTTCTTGACGTTGTAACCATGTAACTGTTTAGTAACCGTGTCACCGGTTAGTAACCGTGTTAACCGTTTAGTAACCGTGTAACCGGTTAGTAACCGTGTAACCGTTAGTAACCGTGTAACCGTTAGTAACCGTGTAACCGTTTACACGGTTAGTATCCGTGTAAACGGTTACACGGATAATTAGCATGTACACGCAGACAATAGCAGTAACTGTTAGTTAGCGTGTTAGTAGTCTTCGAAACGAACCGTGTACACGGATAGTGATTTTGTAACCGTGCCCAGTCCTAATCAAGACATTAAGGTCGCAAATTAAGGTAACCCTAGTGTCTCAGGCTACGCATACAAATAATTAACATCGGCGTACATGGGCGTGGGGTTTTTTTACACCCCCCCCCCAACCAGAAATCAACCTCACCCCCCCCCCCTTTCTTTCAATCTAGAAAAGTTGCTCACGAGGGCGAAATCGGTGACTAGTTTCTCGTTGAAGCAAAAACGGTGACTCAGGAAGCAACGAAGCAAAAACTGGCGGAAACGTTGCTCCGTGCCCCCACACCCCACAATATACTTCCTGCAAGTATGCGGACGACGCATCAGACAATTTTTTGGCTAAGCCTGATTTACTGCCACTGGATGGGGTAATGAAGGCTGCGTAAATTCTACGCACTTTTGAGACCGTTAACCGTTGACGACTAATACTAAGCAGTTGCTTGTAGTTGCTTCAGTAATAGCACCCTTCGTCTAACCGTTAGCCCGTCTCTTCCTGTCCCGTCTCCAGTCTCTGTCCCTGTCTCGCTCTCGATGTCGATCCCGCTCTCGATTGCTGCGCTCTCGACCTCGCTTCTCAGACGCACGGATGGATCCAGTCTCGTCCTGTAAAACACAATTCGCACACTAGGGGGCACCCACACTGGGAGGGGGCGTCGACCAAAATGCGCGGGCGCACCAAATTCACGATAAAACACTATTTTTACACGAAAAAATGGTCATTATACGTTAAATGTTACGTTTTCATAGGCACAAAACCCGACAAACACGACATCGCTAAAGCTACAAAATCGTTAAAACGTCCTTCCGGAAATTTTGGGCTATGGGGGGCACCATACATGGGCGTGGGGGGGGTTGCTCCCCCCCAGAATTTTTTGAAAGTAGCTCACGAAGGTAAATTGAGCGGCCGGGGAGCCCCGGTCGTCGGCTCCCCCCCCCAGATTTCCTTAGCCGCACGTGTGTGGGGGGCACCCCATCCGAAATGGGGTAGGCTCAAAATGGGAGGGACGCGACCAAAATGGGGGAGTTCCGGACCAAATGGGGACAGGGCGCCCCTACCCCCCAGCCCGCCCCCCCACTAAAAATATGCCAGGGAGAAACTTCAGGCCAACAATAATTCCAACTAAACTTTGTCAGAGTTTGTCTGTCGTTCCCCGCCCCCTCTTGCTAGCTCAGCAGACTGTAGGCCACAGCCCCCTGTGCAAGCAACCTCATGACCCCCCTGGCCTACCCTGTGCCTATCCGCGACTTCCTCTGGCGCCTTGTCGTCCCCGCCCCCCTCTTGCTAGCTCTGCAGACTGTAGGCCACAGCCCCCTGTGCAAGCAACCTCATGCCCCCCCTGGCCTACCCTGTGCCTGTCATCCGCGACTTCCTCTGGCGCCTTGTCGTCCCCGCCGCCCTCTTGCCAGCTCTGCAGACTGTAGGCCACAGCCCCCTGTGCAAGCAATCTCATGCTTCCCCTGGCCTATCCTATGCCTGTCATCCGCGACTTCCTCTGGCGCCTTGTCGTCCCCGCCCCCCTCTTGCTAGCTCTGCAGACTGTAGGCCACAGCCCCCTGTGCAAGCAACCTCATGCCCCACCTGGCCTACCCTGTGCCTGTCATCCGCGACTTCCTCTGGCGCCTTGTCGTCCCCCCCCCCCTCTTGCTAGCTCTGCAGACTGTAGGCCACAGCCCCCTGTGCAAGCAACCTCATGCCCCACCTGGCCTACCCTGTGCCTGTCATCCGCGACTTCCTCTGGCGCCTTGTCGTCCCCGCCCCCCTCTTGCTAGCTCTGCAGACTGTAGGCCACAGCCCCCTGTGCAAGCAACCTCATGCCCCCCCTGGCCTACCCTGTGCCTGTCATCCGCGACTTCCTCTGGCGCCTTGTCGTCCCCGCCGCCCTCTTGCCAGCTCTGCAGACTGTAGGCCACAGCCCCCTGTGCAAGCAATCTCATGCCCCCCCTGGCCTATCCTATGCCTGTCATCCGCGACTTCCTCTGGCGCCTTGTCGTCCCCGCCCCCCTCTTGCTAGCTCTGCAGACTGTAGGCCACAGCCCCCTGTGCAAGCAACCTCATGCCCCACCTGGCCTACCCTGTGCCTGTCATCCGCGACTTCCTCTGGCGCCTTGTCGTCCCCACCCCCCTCTTGCTAGCTCTGCAGACTGTAGGCCACAGCCGCCTGTGCAAGCAACCTCATGCCCCCCCTGGCCTACCCTGTGCCTGTCATCCGCGACTTCCTCTGGCGCCTTGTCGTCCCCGCCGCCCTCTTCCTTCCCATGGCGTTGGCGCTGCTCTCGAGATCGACTTTTAACCTTCCGCTCGGCTGTACCTGAAAATACACCAGCCATCCTTTATAATTATCACTGTAGTACCCCTGGTCAGGTCTACTCTAGTTTCGGCTAAGAAATGGCAGCAGTGGCAAAAGGCCAACCTAAGTCGGCTATAGTCAACCAGGCTATGCACAGATTCACTCCTTGCAGACAACACCACCAACAGTGGCTCTAAAGCCAGTTGCGCTAAAAGTAGCCATAAGGTGCAGCTTTTACATTCAAACTATCATTTTCGATGCGTTTTCAACGTTTTCAATGGAAATGAATGTGTTTTGTTTTCGAAACTACAAAATGGTGGAAAATTAATTGGCTGCGAGGTGGATGTGGCCCATTGGCAACTCCGGGGCTGTACTCGCAGAATTACCTTACTGGCCTTAAGCACTAGTAAAAATAAACATAAAATGGCATATATTGTGAAATGCCGGAAGGTTATGGTGTGGAATAGCAGGACTGACCATTGGTGTGCTGGGGGGCGTGCATGAAGTCCTTGGCCCGGGGGTGCCTCGGGGACAGCCAGCACACCTCGTCCGTCTCCACGTTCCAGTAGTAGTAGCGACCACTAAACAACAAACTCACTAGCAAACAAACCTAGCTATATCAAATGATAATTCTGCTTTCTCACAGCAATTTATCCTTAATCGTGGTTCTGGTTGTGGACCAGGCGGATTCGCCCAGGGATATATATATATCAAAATTTGGTACCGATGTGATATGTGCAATATTGCATACACAGCAAACCATTAAAAATGTGTTGGTAATTGACTGAACTGACGTGAAGGGATGAAAGACCTCCTGCCAGTTGGCGGGCAGCGGGTGCTTGGCCAGCATGCGGAGTCGTCTGCGGTCCATGTCCGGGTCACTGGCCTCCACCGAGATGCCCCCGCCCCAGCGCTCCCAGCAGAACAGCGAGCACCAGTGGAACGGATTGCTCTGGTTCGGACAGCCCGGAGCGCCTGCAAACACCACACCACACTAAGGCCAGTCTAAATGTCCATACAAGCCCCCCCCGTGTTTATAAAGTATGATTACCCAAAATTACGATCTAACGTCTGGCAAAGCCGGATCTGAAGCCGTATATATTATTATAAAAATGCCCTTTCACCAAGGGCAGCAGTGTGGGTAGAATAGGAAATTTGGCTGATCTTATAGCGGAAAAATGCTAATAAACTTGTCAAACACCCGGGACAAGTTTTGCAGCCGAATATGGAAAATCAGCTTGCTAAATGGAGCGTACAAGAGTTGCGTCAGAATAGCAGTCGCCCGACACGTTAGTGCTTTCTGCACCCTATTCGCGCAATTATTATTATTATTATGCACCCTATTTATTGCGTCATCACAACAATACACCACGAATGATTAGCCATTTAAAACGTTATAGATTGACAAAGTCACGAAAAACTATGCTGGCAGGGTGCCGGAGGGGGGTGCACCAGTTCTGGCTATCAGGAAAATCTGACTGCAAAACTAATAGCGCCCTGCGATGCGCAGTATATGGGTTTATATTCGCATACAAAACGACAGATCTCTATCTGTAACCGTCTTGGCTGTACTGCCCATAGGTAGCCTACCCCCTTAATACACGTGAATTACCTTCCGAGCCCCTTCCCCAGCGGTACAGTTACACGATCGACTCCAAAATAGCAGATGCACTATAGCACCACTACACTACCCTGCATGCAAGAGATGGAGGCTACCTCACTTGCGTGACTTCTCAAAAATTGGCTAGAAATTTTTCGGACAGCAGAGACCGAACGGGGACGAAATTGAAAAAAGTGGCCCGTTACTTTCTAAGTTTGGTCAAACTAAATGTGAAAAACATATAATCATGACAACCCTACAAGCGTCCAGTCCGGTAAAGCTGTTGAAAAAAAAGAGGGAAAGTGTCAAGTTTGCAAAAGACAACTCTTCATATCTCAAGCTAGACTAAACCAATCTCTCCGAAATTTTGCAGGCATATAACCTTCCACTAGGCGGATACACACACCAAATTAAAAGTCATTCGCTTGCATATATTTTAAGTTATTAAAAAATTAAATTTCAAAATTCCGCATTGGGTGGTTTTTCTCCTATTCTAGGGTTGGGCGCTGTCGCGCCAACCCTGATTCTCAGAATTACCTGCAGGTAAAATTAAGCTAACTTTGCTCACTGGTAAATATATAGAAATCTAAAGGTTAAAGGGTAAAGGTAAAGTTGAAAACAAGGCCAACATCGATCGTTGATGTTAATATTGTTTGCATAACACGAAATCTTAAGCTGTGCAGCATGTATCTCGTACCAAGTAACCTCGTAGCCGAGTGGTTAGGACGTCGGACTATCAATCTGAAGGTTGGTAGTTCGAATCCCACGCACAAACAGGGATCCGTGTAGGCCATTGGCTTGACGGTCTGGCCCCCCTCCACGGATGTATATAATCACCATTTAGGTGGTACCCCTGGTTCAGGGCTGTACAATCGGAGATGAGCACCGACACCCGATAGTCGTGGCGGCTAAGCCGCTTCGGACTGGGGCGTCAAGTCCACGGGTACTTTACCTTAGCTTTACAGCATGTATCTATAGAAACACTTTTGTGATCCGAATCTCAAAGGTGACCTTAGCTATCACATTCGCTTTTGATTGTCAGAGAATATATATACGACTTTCTGGGTAAAATTCGCCTAACTTAACGTGCAGTTAATTTTGACAATATGGCATCCTGCATATACATAATCATCCTGCCGCTGCAAATTTCCTGAGTAAAATCGTAGACATTCGTTAGGCCAGGGTGCCCTTTTGGTTTTACTTGATCCGAGCAAACATGTGTTCGCAGTGATTACTCAACCAAACTGACCAGGCTCCTTGACGGCCCCGGGCTCAGGCAGGACTCCGGCTTCGGGCGGGTCGTCGTAGCTCTCTGCGATCACCTCTTCCTCCAACTCCGCCTCCTCTAAAACAACACAACACCACACACTAAAGCTGAGAAACCACAAACTAAACCAATAAGAAAAAGCATTTTTTTCGGAAGACAAGAGAATGCATACTGTGTTGACATATTTTTACGCAAATTTTTGCTATGGGGGGGGGGTTCAAAAACCAAAATAGATGGGCGCACGCAAGTCACGATGAAACACAAATTTCACGCGAAAAGAGGTTTTAGCTTCAATGATACTAGGTTAACCACAACAAAGCGTCACCGCTACACTGCTACAGTTAAAAAGTTGTGATCGTAAAACGTCGAGGACACTTGGGGCCGGGTCTATGGGATGCACCCTACGGACTAGGGGGACACAACTAAAAGGGAGGCTCTGGACTGAATCAGTGGCGTATTTAGGGGGGGCTGGGTGTGCTGCAGCCCCCCCCTTTGCGGTTTGAGCACCCCCCTTAGAGGGCCGCAGCCCCCCCCCCTTTCAGGCAGCGGTGGCTCACTCCTCACTCCTCAACATGGTGCCTCACATTGCTCCGCACCACCCCCGCCCCCCCGAGGAGCGAAGAGGTAAGGTGGCTCACCGTTGCTCCGCACCCCCCCCCCCCGGTCGCAGCCCCCCCCCCCTTTGCGAATTCCTGGATACGCCAGTGGACTGAATGAAGGAGCCTTCCCCATTCCGCCTCCGACCAAAACTATGCCAGATAATAGTGTGTATATATAGACGCAATACGTATGCCTATCATTTATATAGTATATAATCCGGTCTCGGGGTTTTTCTGCGCCCTATTCTCGCACATGGAACCAACAAAAGAAAAAGCTAGGAACTAACTGGTTTTGGTGACGATGCCACGTTTCTTCAACTTTGACAACAAGTAAGGAGGCAAAGGCATTTCTGCACATACGATCAATTAAATCTGAAACAAAGTCTGAAACAACCTCGAGTATAGCAGGCGGGAAAAAACCCACCCCATTTTGGGGGGGAAAGAACCCACCCCAGTTCCGGAACTTGGGTACGTGGTACCACTGGAAGAATGCTACTCTTAAAAATATGTTAAAAATGTTATAAAATTATGTTAAAAATGTGTGAAAATTTCAACATGTTTTTAACATAACTTAACATGTTTTTAACATGTATAATATATTTAACATGTTTTTAAATAGTGTTAAAAACATGTTAATTTTGTGTTAAATTTCCGTAGCCCTATTTCGCATGGTTTTAACATAAATTTAACATAATTTTAACATGTTTTTAACAGCTATTTAACATCTGCGCTATATAATTTGAATCATTTTAACATAAAAGTAGTATGATTTTAACATCATTTTAACATAATTTTAATATGTTTTTAACATAATCTTAGCATATTTTTAACAGCTATTTCACATCTGCGCTGATAATTTAAATCACTTTAACATGATTTTAACATAATTTTAACATACTTTAAAGCATAAAATGTTAGCATATTTATAACGTGACTTGTAAATTGCAAATATGTTTTAGCGTATTTTAAGGTGGCGCTCCTGAATGGGTTTTGGCCACAATTTTGAAAATACGCAAAAATAACCAGACATCGTAAGACGAACGCCTAAGGACAGCCCTTGTCACCCATGGTTTTTCTTCATTTTTTCCTGTATACGACGTATTTTTCAGGTTTGTTAGTCCCCATTGGTCAATTTTTGCCGCTTTTTTTATTTAAAAAAGTTAAAGTCCGAAATAGTATCAATTTCGCCGAAAAATCCGCTTTGTCAAAAATTCTATCTAAAAAGTCAGACAGCTGTTTTTTCCGCAAAAATACGAACATTTAGCAGAAACGATAACGCTCACATAACAAAACCTGACTCTCTGAACACGATGAATGTAAAATTATCACAATCGACCAAGTATTTACAAACTTATAGTCATTTCAAGTTGGGTGACAAGGGCTGTCCTTAGACGTTCGTCATCGTAAGAACGAAAGTTGTTCAGGGTTAAATGCAGTTGGGGGCACAGGAAAAAATCTGATTACAAAAAAGTTACAAAAATATTACAAAACGGGTTTTGTAATTTTTTTGTAACTTTTTTGTAACTTTTTTGTAATTTTTTTGTAATTTTTAAAAATTTTATTTTTTTGCTTCAAAGTTGGCAAAAACACATTTCAAGACATAAAAAAAGCATCCTGACCTTGAAATAGCTGTATTTTTAATTTTTTCGATTTTTTAAAATATTTGCTTTTCAACGTTTTGTAATTTTTTTGTAAATTTTTTGTCATTTTTTTGTAATTTTTTTGTAACTTTTTTGACATTTTTTTGTAATATTTTTGTAACTTTTTTGTAATTTTTTTGTAATTTTTAGAAATTTCATTTTTTTGCTTCAAATTTGGCAAAAATACATTTCAAGACATAAAAAGCATCCTGACTTTGAAATAGCTGTATTTTTAATTTTTTTCGATTTTTCGAAAAATATGGCATGCTTTTCAACGTTTTGTAATTTTTTTGTAACTTTTTTGTTTTTTGTAATCTCATTGTTTTGCTTAAAATTTGGCAAAAACACATATAGACATAGAAATTATGTCTTGACTCTGTAATTGCATTTTAACTTTTTACTATTTTTTGAACCATTTTCTTTTCAGCGTTCTGTATTTTTTCGTCATTTTTCTGTGATTCTGTCATTAATTTTGGTATCATTGAAGTTTTTTGCAGCTTAGTGCATCAAGGTAAAGATGATGCAAAATAGTACTGGTGTTGAAGACGATAGGGATGTCATCCTTTGGATTCAACAAGATTCATGATCCCGTTATATATTAAATATGTATATTTGTACATATAGTGGTGCGGGGAAAAAAACCCTACGCGTTTTGCGGGGAAAAAAAACCCTAGTGCTTCCTGGCGGAACCTCACGACATAGGACCTTTTTGAGTATGCAGGTGGAAAGCGCATCCCAAACTGACTTACCACACCAATTTCTGTGCAGTTTTGAGGCCTGTAGCGTTTTTTATAAAATTTCAAAATTTTGCATGTTGAAAAATTCCAAAGTGACAAAATTTTCCAAATTTTTGACTTTCATAATTTTTCACAAAAACACTTTTGACCAACGCCGTTTGCATTTTTCAAGAGAGTTACCTTTCCTCTATACTTCTGAAGCTCGAAAACCGTGAAAAACGCTGTGGTTGACCAGTGACTGGTCAAAGTTTGTGAGGGAAAAAAAACCCTATTGCGGGGAAAAAAACCCTATTTTGTTTGGCGGCATTTTTTTGCTAAACTCACCCATTGTTGCTACTAAAGTTAGTAGTTAGTTCATCTGGGCTAACAACATGCGTAGAGTTCATTAAAACCGTTTATTCGGCCGCAAAACGTCGTTTTTTGTCATTTTGGGCCATACCCCGACACCCCTTACGAAACCTGTTTTGATGATGTTTCACCAAAATTTGGCATTTTTTGCAATATTTAGGTTTTAGCTGCTGCGTACCAATTAAATCCAAGAATGATAGACGCGGGCGGTGTTTGTCCGCTGTTTCTCAGGTAATAAGCGCAAAAATCTGTTTTTAATGCTTTATACGGAAAAAATGCCTATTTGGGCAGAAGTCATTTCTGCCAAAACGGGTCGATTTTTGAAGAATCATTGTGAGTCACATGGATGTCGCAGAAACGGTTTTTTTAGTCCATACTGCAGCCTAAGAGTTGTAGAACACGATGAAATTGTGTTTATATTCCCTGCTAATAGAACAACCAGAAAAAGTGATAGGGTTTTTTTCCCCGCATTAGGGTTTTTTTTCCCGCATAGGGTTTTTTTCCCGGAGGTTTCGAGACTCATTACTCAGAAACGTGAGTGGTTACAATCCATTTTATTAGTGCAACAGTTAGGCGAAAGCTGGCCGTTATAACAGCCAGGAGCATTAATGGATCCAATTTATGTGGAGCACAGGACGACCCGAAAAGTTGAAAATCGGGATTTTTTTCCCACCACTATATATGTTTAATATGCACGTTTTCAAGAATATGTGCAACTTTCTCATATTTTTATTCGTATGTTTTCAAATATAACACAGGCGTATCCAGGAATTTTTTCCGGGGGGGGGGGGGGGGGGCGACCCCACCTCTACCATTACAAATACAGTAGAATACAAATG
>JASANF010015603.1:0-17186 GCA_030248245.1 Trissonchulus sp. WLG1_4 | reverse complement strand
GGGAGGGAGGGTAGCCTCGTGTGCTAAGTTTGTTGCCTAGAATCTCTGTGATGAATGCATTTTAGCAATAAACAAGTATTATAACGTTGGCAGTTAAAAATGGGGATTTTCTAAGAAATTTAAAGGATTTTTACCGAAATTTTGCCTAAAAACTAGAAAAACCGCTACTTTTCAGAAGAAAAGGGAAAAAAACGTGTAGTCTTGAGGCAAGGGGTCAAGAATTAGTAGGCAGTAGGCTCAGGGGAGAGGGGTCCCGCCGAGAAGGTGAAGGATATATATATATACATATATATATATAATGCAGATATTCTGCACACAGAGGGGGATATAATGCAGAGTAGATATCCACAAGTTCTGAGTACAAAATTAACAAGTCGGCTGACATCAACGGGTTGCCGACAGTGGGTAGAGGACCCTCTATTCTAAGCAAAGGACCCTCTATTCTAGGTAGAGGTCCCTCTGTTTGTGTTCAGGAGCCCAAATTACCCCTAGGGACTTCAAAATCCAATTTCGAAAATTTGACCCCTGGGGCCCCCCTGGGCACGGTGCCCTAGGGGGGTTATGGAAGGGTCCAGAGGGGTCCTAGACAAAAATGGACCTCGCATTGTATTTGGGGGCCCCAAATTACCACGAAGGGACGTCAAAATCCCAATTTCGAAAATTCACATGAATGGAGGGTGCCGAGGGGGTCATGGAAGGGACGAGGGAAAATGAGACGGCTCCTATTCGTGTTCCGGGGCTAAACTAACACTAGGGACGTCAAAATCAAAATTCCTAAAATTCGACCTGGGAACCCCCCTGGGCAGGGTGCCCGAGGGGGGTCATGGAAGGGTCCAGAGGGGTCCCAGACGAAAACGGACCTCGGATTGGTTCCGGGTGCCCAAATTACCCCGAGGGGGGTCAAAATCCCACTTTCGACAAAATTCCCCCTGCTGGTTTGTGTCGTTTTGGTCCGTCACCCCAAACCCCACTTTTCCCCCCGGCTGAACCGGTTTGCAACCGACCGTTCAGGTTACTATGGCGGCCCCCCAAGGGGCCACGAGTCCATCAAGTTGGGGGGCACAATCACTCAAGGGGGGGACCCTTCCACCAAAGTTTGGTTCATATCCATAAATAAAATATTAACTCAGAAAAAAACGCTTACAGACAAATGGACATACGAAAAATAATTAATAGGATATAAACTATCCTAAGCAAAATGATAAATATAATAATTCGGATTTGAGCATACCAGGGAAAAGGTCAAGTTGTGTTTATTAACACACTGATATTCATTAACCAAAACTCGTTAAATTTTTTAAAAATTTTAATTTTCCTCAGCAATTTCATCATATTACCAAAGAAATGTACCAAAACCAAAGTAATGATGATTTAAACATTACTTGTCAGCAGCATCGGTGGCGCAATGGATTAGCGTGTGGTTTGTATGTAAATTGTTACTACAATCCAGATGTCCCCAGTTCGATTCTGGGCC
Organism: Trissonchulus sp. WLG1_4; assembly: GCA_030248245.1. NCBI lineage: Eukaryota > Metazoa > Nematoda > Enoplea > Enoplida > Ironidae > Trissonchulus > Trissonchulus sp. WLG1_4. The sequence continues at coordinate 15,712 of JASANF010015603.1, read as the reverse complement.
GATGCAAAATTTTCATTTTTTTGTAATTTTGCTTTTGCATGATTACAAAGATCGATCATCTTTGCAAATTCACGTGGTATGTGCAATCTATTCTCAGCCAATGGGATTGCTCAAAAACTATATAGATATGCAAATTAGTTTAAAAGTAAGTATAAAAGGGGGCAGAAAAATAAGAAAATCGTCAGTCTTGACTGACCAGCAAGCCGTCTAATTTGACGGCTTGCTCTTTTTGTGAGCTGCGGCCTTCTAAGAGGAAGGTTTGCAGCTCCACCCACGGGATTTCAGCTTTGGCGGATGTCCTGTGGTAGGTGGTAGTTTTCAGCCAAATATTGGTTGAGAGCTGCCAAAACAGTGAGTCCCTTTCAAGGTGACAGCTGTAAGCCTTTGAAGCTGCAGTCGTCTCCTTTGAAAGTGACTGCAGTCAGCTTTCTAAGCTGCTGCTTTCTAAGGTTCACAGCGTAAGCGGGGAAAATACCGTGGTCCGCGCCTTTCCAATTCTGACTGAGCGTGTGTTTGAACCTGTGTCAATCAACAGGTTCGAAACTGATATAAAATTAAAAAAATAAGCCGCTTCTGAATAGTGAGTAGCTAGCAGCTATGTACGTAATTCAGAACTTGCATTGAGCAGTCAAATTTGGATGGGCACTAATTTATCAAACCGTAACTACTCAGAAACGGCTTTTTTATCAAAAGTATTGTGTGGTTATGTAACGTCGCAGCCTTATGTCACCCCTCATTTAACAGATCTGACAATTTCCTCTCAATATGGGCTCAGTACACAGCGTGCACAGTGTGTAATCAATTTGCTAATACTTGCATTCGGATTTAATTGGCTGAATTTATGAAATAATAAATGAACTAGACTCAACTTGAACCAATCTGATTTGGTCGAACTAGTCTAAACTGGACGTACTAGACTTGTAATAATAATATTAATAATACTTATAATACTTATACTATCCTAACTATAATGATAATGAAAGTATCCATTAACAGCAACTGAGGCAGCAAGGCGTACGTATCAGTGATGAAACGTTTGCGTTTAATTTCACATGACGGCCCGCAGCCGTTGACACAGGGATTACGCAAACAGTAGTTATTTTTTACTACGCAAATGTATCATCTTCGCACGGTTGCGAATTTAAAAGGAATGTTCAAAATGCTGGTACGGACTAAAAAAATGGGCGCATATGAGGTTACAAAAGAAAACATATTTTGAATTTTATTGCAATTTAACACAACATTAATTTTCACTTACCAAAAAAGGAGTTATTTTTCATACGCGATAACTCCGCGATAAAACTCCGCTCAAAAGAACAGAACAATCAGCTGATGTTACAGCTGAAGCTACATCAGCTTATGTCAGGTGGCTAACTTGTCGAATTGCTACGATACTTGGTCGCGCTACAGTCGCATAGGTTGATGCTACGAAGCCAAAATTGGCAAAAACTGGCAATTTTTCGGGACCCAATTTGACGCCAACTTCGGTGAGTGAGTATTCACATATATTAATTAGATTAGAAGCAGAACAGACATTATATATCCATCAGTACTCGCCAATTATGTGCATATTATATGTGAATATTGATGAGCTTCAAAATCTAGAATTTTTACCTGCGGTTAGCATATGTGTAAAATCGTATGATCTTAACGCAAATGTAAAAAAAGACAATTTTTGGATGCCAAATTTCAACAATTTTTGGTGCCAATACGTCAATTGGTGCTAACATAAAAAATGAGGTTAAAATATTGGTAAAAATAAAAAATTAGAGTTACATAAGCTTATTATATACTTTGTACGTTTTGGCAAAAAAGTGTAAGCTTGCACTGTGTTCGCCAACTGATACATAACCAAGGTATATACTTATTTATAAATTTAGACAAACTTAAATTAACCCACAAGCCCTACTTTACATTTTGGAATTTTAGCAAACAAAAAGTGATCAGTGTGGGTCGCCGTCTCTGAGTATGCGTGCATCCATTACAACTAAAAGCTGATAATTCAAATTTACAACAGAATTGCTGACTGATGCAACTGTTACAACTCAATTGCCGCAATTTAAAACTATCCTTGATAGTTTATTACAAATATTATCGGCAGTGGATTTTGCCAAGAAAGCAGCCAAACATACTGCACAATCTTGAGCGGCAAAGAAACCAAGTGACGGCATTTTGTAACCATTCCTCATGTGACAATATAAGTTAGAAAAGGTGGAGTGTCAAGATACGTTGGTGAACCATCATTAAAAAACAAAAACAACATTGAATTTGAAACAATAATAGTTCTAGTCAAGTGGTTAGACTTTCTATTAAACTATATTCTTTGTTCATGCAAACTGTTCAACTTTCGGTAAATAAATAAGAGTGTTTTGTAATTACCGAATTACTGATTGTACAGATCACCTCATGGGTGATCAAATAAAAAACAAACTTGGGCAAAAATTTAATTTTTTTGCTAATTTTTCAAGAAATGTAACATAAAATAGACTTAAGTAAGATAAATACGACATCGTCGAACTAATCTAAACTAGACGCATTAGTCTTGTAATATTAATTACATAATATTTACATAATATGAACTATACTAAAAATAATGATAATGACAGGATCTTCATGATACTTCTCAAAAATGTAGTACATCCTGTGGTAAGCGTTGCAAGATGCATAATTTTTTGATAAAACGCGTCTCGTGCTGGGTATAGCGGTTTTTGTCCGGGCGCCAAGGTTCAAAACAACGTCAACTTGCAGTAAAGGGGTCATGTGACCCGTCACTCGAAAGCGATTTGTCTCACCAATCGAATGGTGAAACTCCCAAGTGGCTGCGACCCCCATAACAAAAGTTATGGGGATTTTAAAAATTTCACACCATAGTTAAACTGTTATCATAATTAAATCGTAATTACGAAATTACGAAAAGTGTTCTTTTTCTCATATCCTTATAGGCCTTATAACTGGCCTTCAAGAACTCGGACAGACACAGGAATAGCATCATTGGATTGCTGGCGTGAAGGGCTTTCGAAAGAGGGGTCACATGACTACATGGCACTTCAGATTACCCTGAAATAAATATCTTGCGGAACGGTCACGTGACAAGGTCATGTGACCCCTCATTTGAAAGCGCTCCTTAAGGTGGTAGTAACGATTTCGACGATATAACTTTGAAGCACGTTTTTGTCGCAATTTTGAAACTCACAGCAAAACCGCAATAATTTTTGTAAACTAGACTAAAATTGTGATGTTGGTTTTTTTTTATTTGTCAAAATTCTTAGTTTGAGGCTAGCTACTAAATTGGCTTACCAAACAGTAAGCCAACGTGGTAGCTAGTCTTATCTTGTACATTTTGAACTGAATAAAATATTATTTGTGTATATTTTGATCTAGTTTCATAAAATTATGGTTACTTTTAGACTAGTTTACTATTCGCTTCGAAAAAAGATTTCTCTAATTTCTAATGTAAGAAATCGTCGAAATCGTTACTACCACCTTAAATCACGACGATTGACGTTAGTTTCATGCTTGTGCGTCATCCCTATTGTCCGTTGCGCGCCTTTCAAAATCCAACCTTTGTGACTAATCAAAATCAGCCCATGTTGGATCAAATCTCTTTACATTTCAATTTGAATCATTTTTTACATTTCAATTTGAACCATTTTTTGAGTTCAACAAATTTTAACATAATCAGATGCGCTGGACTTTTAGTTGTCAAACTAGTCTAAACTAGACGCACTAAACTTGTAATAATAGTAATAATAATAATAACAGACATTTCAGATACAAAAGGGTTGCCTTTGCTTCGCAACTGGTCGGCAACCCAACAACCGCCGATCTTAAACACAAAAAACACAAAAAATAAAAAAATAATAAATTTATTAATAATTTCCAGTCTCCACTCCTTCAGCCTGACCTACCCCAATATCTTCCTTTGCCGAGACCAGATACTGGTGTATCATCATTCCCTGCAACGCTCGCCACTCCTCCCGCGGATCTTCCAGCTGGTTTCTGCCTAAAAAACAATAAAAAGAAAATAGTATATAACCAAAGCGTTTTTTAAACTAACAGCAAACTTTTTTACTAAAAAATAACTATATGCATATATAAGTATTATTATAATATCACTAATCACTATTCACAATAATACGCTTATCACAATCTACATTTTGAATTATATAGTATATAAAAACCTTAAAACATATAGCATAACTTTTTTTTAAAATTACAAATTTACAGTTTTTGTTATATGGTGTTTCGCGATTTCGCAACATTTCTTGAATATATCGCTTGCCGCCGGTAAAAGCACTCCTATTTACGATTACTCAGCATCAAAAATTGTGAATAAATAATTCCTGATAAAAAACATGCATTTTTATATTCAAAAATGAATTCCATAAGGCTTTTAGTTTTATAACAAAGGATCATAAATTCTCCAAAAAAACGTTTAATGAAATGCAAAAATTGCTAGGCTCGTAGGCAATAAATTTTACTATTTTTTCGTCGCAACAAAAATGTTACATCTTAAATCGCAGAATATTCAGGACAAGGGAGTGCTCTGACAGTGTAAACACATATTTCACATAAAGGTTGCTAAAAAGTGAAATGTGAAAACGACACCAAACTAAAAAGTTAATAGACGAAAACGTCAATTTTTCAATTAAATGTTACAAAAATAGTTAAACGTAAAAAGTTATTGTCCCTTAAAACACTCAATCAGAAGACCACACACAAAAATGCAAATGGTGGTGACAAAAATAGAACACGAAAACTTGATAAAATAATAGGCGGACTGTATACTCAGAATTTTTGTAAATAAAATGTCTGTTAGTAACTTCACAGCATAATAAAAAAAGAAACCACGGGATTTTCATTTCATGTCTAAAATTTTCATATAAACACGTATAGATAAAATACGCACAGACATAATACTGACGTACTTTTTTAAAGTATATATATAAATGTATTATAATAACAAATAGATTTAGTTGATCACCATTTACCAATATTATGTAAATGTCAATTATTACCTTCTAGATGATTAATATAGTAAAATATATCGTGTTCTGAGCTATAGGCTTCCTCCCAGCCATATGGCAACTCTTCGCCAACACAATCCGCAAACGAGGTAGGCTTAGTCGCTCTGAAACAGAAAAAAGTGGCATGAAGTTGAAACTGATTGAAGCATACATGTATGAGGGATGGGATAATCGACGGGCACGGGGGAGGGTCCCCGAAATTTGGGCAAAATTTAGTAAAACTGGCACTTTTTTGGAAAAATTGTACAAAAATTTGCAAAATTTCGGGTATTTTTGGTCGGTCTGCGGGGGGGGGGAGGGTCCCCAAAATTTGGCCGGAGAGGCCCCTCGAAAATTTGGACTCCGTTATATACATGTACGGATTGAAGGGTTTGAGCCTTTACTCAAGCTCTATTTGGAGTACGGACGATGCGTTTCTTGATGATCTGAGAGGGGGAGGGGAGATGAAGTCCCCTAAACCTATTTAGAGTATTTTTGGTCGATCAAGGGGAAGGGTCCAGGTTGGTATTATCAAGAATCAGTACGTTTCAATGGGCTAAGTTTAGTCATGAGTATGTTGCTAAAATTGAATTTACATACAGCTTCAGCTTCAAAATTACACATTTTGAAGCTCCATGAAACTTTATTCAAAAAAACAAAAAGCTTAAACGTGTCACACATGAAGTTAACGCAGAAATGTCAGTGCAACTGCAACGAAGAAATCTACAGTCACAGACTAAACTGAACTACGGCGATTATTTTGACTGACATTTAAAAAAACATCAAAATAATGTCAAATGTAAGCGGGCTGCAGTTCAAGTATGTCGTTATGAACTAAATACAGTATATACAAGTCTTGTTTCAATTACTTAAAATGGAAACAAATTGTCAAAATAGCTACTTTTTGGTCACAAGAATGGGAAAAATGCTTCAGTCCTGATATAGAGGGCGGTCGAAACCTAGTGGGCTCAGCCGCTTAGGGGAAGCCGTGTCTTATCAAGACGAAGGGACCCAAGTTTTTGTGGTCTTTCTTTACATGTCTGGTCTACAGTTGGCTATGGGGTTGGGTCGAGTCGGGACCGGCATCTCGGGTCGGGTCGAAAAACTTCGACCCCGCGCGAACTCTAGTCTGCTCCCAAAAGTATAAGCATTTTTGTCGGTACACATCCCATGCCAATATCCATGGCGTCAACTATCGCTTCAAGATCAGAATGCATACAGCACATATATGTACATTGTATTGTATATACACATATGTATATATTGTATTGTGCGTATTAAATTCCACTCACTCGCTTGACTTTTGGTATTAAACGATAAGACCGATAGACAAAAACGTGCTACAATGCAATTAGGATACAGAACTCTGTATACACAGTTTACGTATATGGTATATATACAATAGAGCTACCTAGAGCGTGAGGACTAAAACCAATTTGCCATTAATTTAGGCACTGCATACTGCACGGTATCCGACTTCCACACCCCCCCTGGTATTCAGCGTGTCAGCTGATTAGTCGACTAACCCCCCCCCCCCCCGTGCACCGATGGTATATACATAATATACGTACGCAGACATCTTATAGACATACGCGAGACATATATACAGATATGTATATATATACCTGAAACATATATATACATACATATGTATATAATACACAAAAGGTCTCATAAACACCTGTCAATTACATTCCTTGCATTCCTGCAATAAATGGACCTCACTGATGACACTCTGACTCTAGGAGGGGACTTCTTTATTACACTTTTGGACTAAATGGTGACTCGTAAGTAACATGTACGTATGTGAACTATATATCATAGTGTCATCACTAAGACCAGCAACATTCTGCTAATTATATAGCATACACGTAAATGGGTGAGAAATCTGGGCTTGGGGTGGAAGGGGCCGCTCGGGCTATGGAGGGATGGACACCCTCGCCCCCTGATCGACCAAAATAGCGTAAATTTTGCAAAATTATCGAAAAAGTGCCATTTTTACTAAATCTTGCTTACATTTTCGGAATCTTCCCTCCGTCCCCTACATACACATGTAGCACAGTAATAAAGTATTATATAATATAAAAATAAACGCTTAACAAAAACCCCACCTCACCACTTGTGTTATATAGCTGGCATATTTTTAGTGGGGGGCGGGCTGGGGGGGGGGGGGGGGTCCCCCCCCCATTTGGCCCGGAGCCCCCCATTTCAGATGGGGTGCCCCCCCATAGCCCGATTTTTTTCCGAAAGGACGTTTTAGCGACTTTTTAGCAGTAGCGATGTCGCCTTGGTATGGTTTTCGGGTCCTTTTTCGTTAAACTTGGTATGAGTGTAGCTATTTATAACGTATAAAAACGTAACATTTAAAGCATAAGAACCATTTTTTACCTAAAAATAGTGTTTTATTGTTAATTTGGTGCGCCCCTTAGCATTTTGGTCGCCGCCCCCCCCCCCCATCCATGGGGGGGGGCTGCCTCACCCCCATCGCCCCCCCCCCCATAAAATTTGGCCTAAAAATATGCCAGTATAGTAAATATATATATAGTGGTGCGGGAAAAAACCCTACGCGTTTTGCGGGGAAAAAACCCTAGTGCTTCCTGGCCGAACTTTACGACATACGAACTTTTTGAGTATGTAGGTGGAAAGCGCATCCCAAACGGACTTACCACACCAATTTCTGTGCAGTTTTGAGGCCTGTAGCTTTATTTATAAAATTTCAAAATTTTGACTGTTGAAAAATTCCAAAGTGACAAAATTTTCCAAATTTTTGACTTGTCAGAATTTTTACAAAAACACTTTTGACCAAAACGCCGCTTGCATTTTTCAAGAGAGTTACCTTTTCTGTATACTCTGAAGCTCAAAAACAGTGAAAAACGTTGTGGTTTACCTATGACAGCTCAAAGTTTGTGCGGGAAAAAACCTTATTTTGCTTGTCGACAATTTTTTGCTAAACTCACTTATTGTTGCTACAAAAGTTGACTGATCTGGCGTAAGAACATGCGTAGACTTCATTAAAACCGTTTATTTGGCAGCAAAACGTCGTTTTTTGTGGTTTTGTTTAGCCCATACGCCGACGCCGACACCCCTTACGAAACCTGTTTTGGTGATGTTTCACCAAAAGCCATTTTTTTAATATTTAGGCGTTAGCTGCTGATTACCACTTAAATCTACGAATGGTACACGCGGGCGGTGTTTGTCCACCGTTTCTAACGTAATAAGCGCAAAAATCTGTTTTTAATGCTTTTAAATAGTGAAAAAATGCATATTTGGGCAGAAGTCATTTCTGCCAAAAGGGTCGATTTTTAAAGAATCATTGAGAGTCACATAAGTGTCGGAGAAACAGTTTTTTAGTCCTAAGAGTTGTAGAACACGATGAAATTGAGTTTATACTCACTGCTAATATAACAACCAAAAAAGTGATAGGGTTTTTTCTAGGGATGGGACCGAAAAAAATTTCACCGAATACCGAATATTCGGTTTTTCTTTTTCGGCCGAAAACCGAATACCGAATACCGAATACCGAATAGTTGTCAAGCATAAGTTAGCGAATGTTTTCTCAGGATTTGAAGATGCAGAATGTTAAAATACTTCGCGTACATGAACATGCTATATGAACATTTTGCAAACGTTTGATTTTAATTATTCATGCAAAATGTATTAAAGAATAAGTAGATACTATAGAATCGAAGAATCTATCTAAGAATAATACTATAGAAAAAGGCACAATAAACACCAGCAAAAAAACTACACAACTTTCAGCGACCTCTGACCGCAGTTGGATGAGGTATGTACATAGGCATACATGTACACAGGTCTGTGTCTGGGGGCATGTCCCGACGTTTCGGGGGCTTGAACTGACAAAAATGCAAAAAATTTCAATTTTTGCTTTAAAAATGGGAATTTTTTTGCAAAAGTTGGATATTTTCAGCTAGTTTTTTCGCTTTTTGCCTAAGCATTTTACAGCGATCTGGGGCAATTTTAGAGCTTTCGGACACTCATTTTTCAGCACCAAAGAGAGGGGGCTGTCCCGATGGGTCAAATGTGAGGGGGGCTTGTCCCGGACTCTCAAATCTGGGGGGAGCTACCCCCCCCCCCCAGACCTTCATGTACATCTGTGTACAGAGGGTTCGACCCTTTTCACCTTGGCAGTCCCAGGGTCTTGCGTTGTTTTTGAACTGCTTGTAAACTTTCAGCAGAGTTCATGAAAAACGTTTAAAAAAGAAGGCTCAAGGTGCGATAAGACCAAGCACAGTACAGCGCGTCAGAATCTAGTCTTGAGAGTAAGAAAAACTTTTAAGCATCCATGAAAAATTAACACAAGTATCTGCATTAGCTAATATATATACAGTTTTCATATTTTTTAATACAGTTCAGTTCGAAATGTAGTGCTGATTGAAGGATAAATAAAATTAGTTCTAATTCTAAACGTTCATTGATTTGGAATTTCCTTGATTTCCTAATTATTCGGTATTCGGCCGAAAATTTAGTTTTCGGTACCGAATACCGAATACCGAATACCGAATTTTCGGTCCATCCCTAGTTTTTTCCCCGGATTAGGGTTTTTTCCCCGCATAGGGTTTTTTCCCCGAAGGTTTCGAGGTTTATTACTCAGAAACGTGAGTAGTTAGAATAGAATTTATTTTATTAGTGCAACAGTTAGGCGAAAGATGGCCGTTATAACAGCCGCGAGCATTAATAGATCCGACATACGTGTAGCACAAGACGACTCGAAATATGGAAAATAGGGTTTTTTCCCCGCACCACTATATGTACATACCTTCCGTGAGCCGTAACGCACATACGTAAATACGCACCTGAACGTTAAAGTTCAAAAAACACCAGTTTTGTAGCTCTTGGATAAGTTTCTACAGTCTGGATTGTAGTGGAAGGCAACATTTTGTTGTAAGTAGGTTTTTTGAATTCCAATTGACGTTCGTAAACCCAGAATATATGTACCAAGTGCGTCACTGAATACTTTGGTTACCCACCCTTTGAATAGATATATACGTATAAATACGTGCACTAGTTTTTAGAGGAAATATATAGACAGACAGCTTTTAGCTTTATCTAAATTCAAGAAGACAAACTCGCATGGCAACGTAGATAAAGTTGGAAAACTTCACGGAATTCGAAAATTTGAGATTTCTGAAAAATGTCTAAATTTTTAACGTCGACCAGGATCTATAAAATCGTGATGCCAAGCGAAGACCATGTGGAAAACCCGAATCATGAAAATCGTATATATATACATACATAAATTCATTCTGGCTGGATCCGCCCCTTACTGAATAAGGATAGTGGATGTGAAAAAAAGAGTAGCGTTTATATACTGGAAAAACATTGGGACAGGATCAGAACTTGTATGAAATGAAAACACAGATGTCCATAGGAGGCGCGATTAAGGGGGGGGGGCAAGCGTTTCCTCCCCTTATTGTACATACATGTATATATATATATATATATATATATATATATATATATATATATATATATATATATATATATATATATATATATATATATATATATATATATATATATATATATATATATATATATATATATCAGGGATCGACCGGAACCCTAAAACTACCGGAACCGGAACCCAGGGGTGTTGCGGCCCTTTTTCAAAAAAATAGGAAATAAAATAGGAATTTCCCACAGAAAAATAGGAAAAAAATAGGAATTTCTGAGCAAAAAAATAGGAAAAAATAGGAATTTTTTTGTAAACTTTTTATTGAAATATTGTACTGTGTAACAGTAAACTGCCGTTTATTCGTCAAAACACAGGCGTCAGTGGCGTAAAAAATTTCGGAAAGGAGGGAATGACTTTTCGATTTTTTTTGAAATGTGTAATGCAAAAAACTTCACATATTAGCATCGTTCAAAACCAATGCTACTTTTTTGACGCACAATTCGGCATCGAGAGTAAAATTGGAGCTCATAAAACACTGAAAATTACAAACTGGTGGGCGAACAAGGGACCAGAAGCCAGTGGCGTAGACAGAAAAAAATTTCGGGGGGAATAATCCCTTCGATTTTTGAAACGTGTTGCAAATGAAATTCACTTGACTGCAAATACCACACAATGTACATAATTGTTAATTAACACATTTAGGTACACCGCCAAAATTCGGTAATTTAGGTAAATTTCAATACAATGCAGATTTTTTAAATTTTAGCCGAAATTTTTCTGTCGGTAGATCACGATAGCTAGCAGATATCTGCTGCAGCGCAACGGTACTGTAAAGCCACAATGAATCAACCGGTACGATCATCAATTGTTATAGGTATCAGTCTAAATCACCAGTCAATTCTCAAATCGTATGTACTTAGACATGCGTAAAACGTAATCGTCGAACAGATTTCAAGTAAGGTACTGCCAAACTTCTCAAGACTTGTGACTGATTCAGACTGGAGTAAGGATGAAACTCTGCGTAACATCTGTAATTGAAATCTGCATATATATGAAATTAAGGACTATGTAGTTACAAAAAAATTTGGTGCATGCCGCGCCTAATTTTACCGATACGGTAAAATAATACTCACTGTCGTCAAGTGGAAATATGTGCGCTCGCCAACAGAAGTGCTTGTTGTGAACTCAACTTCACATCGTCTTCAAAGTTGAAAGAGACTCAAAACATTCGATATTCTAGATGCAATCGATTATCAGCCTGCCAGTATTATGGGGAGACACGCACACGCAGTACGCACACACAGTGACTTATCACACACACACACATACACACACACACAATACACACGCACACAACATGCATGAGCCAACCGAGCATTGCTGCAGGCTTCAGTGGTGCACTGAAACTGAATATGCTTTACATGCATTTTCAGTTTCAGTGCATTGACTGAAATTAGTATGCACGGCCGCTGAGGCGGCCGCGCAAAAATGCCCTGACCAAAAACCTTGATTAATGGGGGGCTACTCAGTACTCAGGTCAAAAATCAAAGTTCTCTGATTTTGCTTATTTTCACATATGTTATATACTCAGGGGTGGACGCGGGTCAGAATTTTTGTTTAAATTACTTAAATTGAAATTACCTACATAAATTACAAAAGTTAGTAAGTACATTACACACACACACACACACACACACACACACACACACACACACACACACACACACACACACACACACACACACACACACACACACACACACGCACACGCCTACGTACGCGCGTAATGCCACTCAGCTGCTGTGCATCGGATCACTGCAGCCTCCTGCAATTGTCAATGCACTGAAACTGTGCATGATTTACTTGCAAATTCCGTTTCAGTGCATTGACAGAAATTAGTAGGTAGGTATGCACGGCCGCTAAGGCGGCCGCGCAAAAATAAAATTACACAAAATCTCGTTTCTACGTAATAACTTTACAAGGTATGTACCTAAATGTGTTTAGTCGGTTATAAAAACCACAAGTGTAAGTATCAATAAACTTAAGAAACCAGTTTTGTTTGTGTTTCAGGTTTCCAGCATCCCGTGGATCCCTTGGCATCGTTGACCGTGGAAGACATCACGGAACCTGGTCGAAATGAATTGACTTCATTTGTTCGTATAAATGGTACTGAAATTGGTTCTTTTTTATCAGAAATTGTTTGACCAGAAACTGTTCGTTTATTCTTGTGAAAATTTCAGACACTTATACAACTACAGAGTCTCAGACATACTCAGAAGCAATCAGAAAGACCAACAAATACTCATAACCAATCAGTACTCAGAAAAACTCAGAAGTTCTCTCAAGTACTCTGAGGTACTCAAAAGTACTAAAAAGTACTCAGAAGTACTCAGAAGTACTCAAAAGTACTAAGAAGTACTCGGAAGTACTCGGAAGTACTCAGAAGTACTCAGAAATACTAAAAAGTACTCAGAAGTACTCAGAAGTACTCAAAAGTACTAAGAAGTACTCGGAAGTACTCAGAAGAAGTACTCATAAGTACATAGCCAAAAGTACTGAGAAGTACTAAGAAAGTAAGAAGTTCTCACAAGCACTCAGAAGTACTGAAAAGTAGTAAGGTGCTGAGAAGTACTCAGAAGTATTCAGAAGTATTCAGAAATTACTGCGAGCGCCAGCGTAACCAGAAATATTTTCATGCTATTGGTGGTTTCAGGAAGTGAAGATTTCGAGGGTATCCAATTCACTCTGATGATTGGGTCGGAGCTAATTCAGTCGTACAAACGAATCGTTGCTTTCGAACGGAATAAACCGGACGGAGCTGTGACAGTGCAGATTGTGGCAAAGTTTATGGATTTCCAAAGATCTATCAAACACACTCTCATGCCTCAGCCATACATCCAAGAAGTGGAGGTATATTGCTGAAAACGTGGTACTGTACATAGGTATCTAAATTAATTAGAAACTACATACATCTCTTATGACTAAAATAGGCAACTGTGGCTCAATGTATAAAAATATTAAGTTAAACCGTTTGGGTTTAAGTTACAGGTGAAGTTAAACTACGGCTAGCTATGGTACATGTTTAATTTCTAAAAAAGTTAACTTCTTCAATAATAAATTTAATTTTTATTGTAGTTTTTAAAGTTTAATTAAAACCTAAACTTAATTAATTAATTTAATTTATTTCAGCTCGATATGGCCGTCGCTATTTCTCGTCCGCCGCTCATGAGCAGCGAAATCAAGCTAGTGGCGATTTCGGGTGGAAAAACTGTTTGTGCGATCGACCATGGGGACGGGAATTTGGAAAAATTCATGTTTCTAAATCGCAATAATTCGGCTGTCTATGTGAAAACCCATTCATATGGCAAGCCAGGCACATACACAGTCGAGACCATTTGTCTGAATAAAAAGTCGGCACAAAATGTGAATCTGAATGTGACTGTTTCCAACGAATACCATCATATGACGTTTCACGAAGCAGCGGTTGAATTCGACAAGCATGTGGAAATACCGCTACTGTCTAGAAATTTCACTCCACCCGCGGTTATATATGTCAAGGACGAACCGCTGGCAGAATTATTGGTCGACAAGGGACATTATATGCTTGGTCGACAAGAATTATATTGCGCTGGAATTCTACCGGTCACTATTGAGGCCGACTACGAAGTTGTAAAGCAATATCTGTTTCACGTGCAACACAGGCTCAGTAAATTGCATCTCACTTTGAGGTTGGTCACAGAAATTTCCGTGAACTGGTTTTTACGAAGCCATTTGTAATATAAGAGTTCAAATAAAGAAGGATTTAACGGATTTGAAGAAACGAATTAGAGGGATTTGACAGCTTTTGATTATAGGGATTAAAGCTATGTACCAGGTGTTACTTAGGCATGATTTAAACATATGCAGTTTTCAAATTTACTTACTTACTTGGTGACTTACATACTTACTCTAGATATGTAGAATACTTGCCTGCTCACTTAGTTTCTTGCTTGTAACTAGGTACTACGTAACTTATGCAGTTTCTTAAAGACTTCACACCAGTCACCCTTGACTATGCGTACGAAATTTCATGCGCCACTTGCGCATATTAATTAAGTAAAAAGTACTTAAATTATTTTAGAAAAGTCCACCTGGAACCCAACCAAGAGATGGAACTCGAAATCGAAGCCGAAGCCGCCAACGGTGGGAGCGGGGCGGTGGATATTCGCTTGGAAATGGGGGACGGAGAAATCAAACACTTCCAGGCTTTTCTGCCCTTTTTCTCCGTATTTCGCTATAAATACCCCAAAGCCGGGGTCTATACCATTCGGGCCGACGCGTCTAACTTCGTCAGTAAACTGTCTCGCGTCACTACCATTTTTGTGGAAGAGCGAGTGTCGGGTGTGATTTTGAACGGTCACAATGTGGTTCTGACCTCTGACCCCGTCATTTTCACGGCTCTTGTAAGCCAGTTTATCGACTATATACTGTGAAAGTGTGAAGTATGTCTAACAAATGTGAACAGAGAAATTAGCTTAGTTTGAGAAATGGCTGTGTAATGGTTTTATGATGTTGTAATGCAATGTAAGGTAATTTTAAGTGTAAATTGTAAATGTGAGCATGAATAAGTAATTTTTATAGGATAAACTACATCAGATATAAGATTTACTGTGTTTAAAGGACTTGAAAATAGTTTTTTTGAGTCGAGTCGAGTTTTTAATACGCGGTGGCTGAGGATCAACGAGTGTAACTAAGTTAGTAACTTCATGTATAATCCTTTTAATTCAGTTTTATGACTTCCTATTGAATCAAGATACATTTTGTAAAGATCATACCTGAATACAGGTAACTCAAAATAATATGGTCCGGGGGGGAGCAAATCAGAAATTGTCGGACAATTTTTTGTGTTTAGGTGCCGGCAATTCGAATCAACGTCGAGTTCAATTTTGGAGATGGCACTGCAACTCGGTATAATTTGACGAAACGAAGCTCGGATTTCGAACATGTACGCTATTTAGAGAAAATCAGAACTAAGCGATACAAACAGAATTATATATATGTATGTAGTGATAACAAACAACTTAAATTGCTCATACTAATAAGTCAGACCAAAAAATGCTGGACCCTGATACGAAAAGAAACACACGATTTGATTCCGAAAAGAACGAATTGCAAGCATCAAGACTGCACCGCGTAGTGACAAAAATTAAGGCCACTTGTTTTGTCTCAGGTTTCAGCAATTTCTGGTCAGACTTTAGTTTTGTTTTGTATGTTGAATGAAAACTATTTCATTTTCTTAAACGATTGCGTA
>JASANF010015602.1:0-24666 GCA_030248245.1 Trissonchulus sp. WLG1_4 | reverse complement strand
AATTTTTGTGTTAAATTCTGGGGTTTTTGCTGGGCCAAACGTTAGCATTGGCGAAAATTTTTGAGAGGCTGCTAAAACTTTGTTTAGTTTGTTTTGAAAATTTTTTTATAGCTCTCCAATTCACTAAATTATGTAAAAAAATTAAAAAAATTTCCCTATGCGTCCCCAATAATTGACCGTTTTTTGCCATTAAACGCAAACAAATTCCTTATGACTACATTTACACACATCTTCAATTATGATTCACGTAACACAGTCTTGCAGCCAAGTATTATAATATTATGTTTTTGTTGTTCAATTTTGCAGTATCTGTACTAAAAACTGTCACAGATCGGTGAGAACATTTCGATCCGTCAAATGTTTCGGAATAAATCAAAACAGTTTCAGCTTCGCCGTGGGAGTTGCTACATACAGTGCCAATCCCAGGAACTTTGTCAAAGCTTCCTGGCGAAAAAACCCAGGTTTAAATTGCAGAAAAGTGCATTTAAGGTGGTAGTTGCGTTTTCGAGGTTTTTGTGATATCTATGTAAACTTTGCGCCACCAGTACTCAAGTTATAAGTGACGCCTGAGCATGAATTTTTGGGACAGTACTGTAGAGGTCAAATTCCCCAGGCATGTCTCTCACTTTTTCGAAATTTCACCTGTGGACATTTTTAGAGGGTTTTAATTACAAGAAAATATCTTAAATTTTCGGTGCGTTTGCTTTTCAGCTATTTTCTCAGTAAATTGACTAGTTATTAAAAAAATGGGGGACATGCCTGGGGATTTTAAACATGTCAAAAACCTTACCAACTTTCAGCCCCAACAGGTAATCGTATGATTCAGAGCTGTGGCGCAAACTTTTTGAAAAAAATTGTAATATTTTGGAAAGGACCTTTCTTTAGTGGCTTATATTGGAAACAAAATCACAGGTAAAATTTCAATGCATGGCATACATTTAGGAAAAATATTGTTTTTCCTAATGCAAAAGACCGCTTGTGATTTGAATTTGTAAACGCTGAGCTATGGTGTCTCAAAAAAACACCTAAAAACGCAATTACCCCCTTAAAGCATTATTACAAAGTGACAGGAAGGGGGCAGCCCATCAAGGCAGACCTGACGCTTTGTAACGGAGATGAGCACCGTATCTGAGTGCGGACACGCCAAAGGATAGTTATCTATCCGCGAGTTACCTTTACCTTTCCCTTTTTTGTTACAAAAAATCGAAAGGTCATGCTCTCTCAGAATTTTTTTACTTTAAATTTGACCGAAATCTTCGGCACATAGACGTACAAGGGGTCAGGGGGGCAAGCTCCCCCCAGATTTGGGATTCCGGGACAAGCAAATCTAAAGTTTAAAGTTAAGGGTGCCAGAAAACTCCTCAAAGTTAAAAAAGGTGCCAGAAAACTAAAAATTTGCCCCAGATTGCTTTAAAAATGAGCAAAAAGCTAAAAAATTGCGAAAAATATACAAATTTTACAAAAAATTCCCATTTTTAGGCCGTTATGAGTTCAAGTCCCCAATATGTCGGACAAGACCCCCTAAAATTTTGAAAAATCCGGAAAAAGCCCTCCACCGGACTGAGACTACATGTATATATATACGTACAAGCATACATGTACAAAAAGCACAAAAACTTTGGGTAATACCCCTCCCCCTCCCCCTGGTGGGACCCTTCCCTCCCATCGGTCTACTTAATTTTGACCCCCTTGTCAAAAAACAGCAATTTAGTAATTTGCATCTTTTCTTGGCCAAAAAACACAGATTTCAACAAATTTTGGCTAAAATTAGGTAAAAAAACCGCTTAAATTTCATAAAAATGTAAGATAACGCTAACTAGCAATATTGCAGCAGCAGAACAGTACTGTAAAGCCATAATCTAATTTTGACGAACGAAAAATAAAAATGACGACAGGAATTTAAAAATGACGCCAGAATGATGAAATCCGATTTTGAAAAAAAAACCCTGCTTGCTGTAGATCCACTAAATTTTTTTATTTCATGTAAAAAGTGCAGTTTTCAATGCAATGTCGATGGTCAAAATCTCGAAAAAGTTTCAGCTTCTGGGGGCTGACGATTCCAGACACCCGCAAAGTTAAGTGCTTGCGAGTGCAGAGTGCCCCGCCAGACCCCCTTGATCATTTGATCGGCGGCGGCTCACAGTTGCTCCGCACCCCCCCCCCCCGGTCGCCCCCTGTGCGAAATCCTGGATACGCCACTGGTGCGACACCCTGCGTCTTGCGTTTTGCGTCAAAATCGCAGCGGCAAAAACGCACCGTGTGAATCGGCCTTTAGTGTTAGTATGTGAATACGGGCCCTAAATACATCATTTTGGGCAGTTTACGACAAACTTTTGCGAAAAATGAGGGTATTCAAATTTTGAAACATTACCCGAACAGGTTTCGTTGTTCGCCAAAATTCCGGGGTTGTTAGTAATTTCTCATCTTATGGGCACCCAACAAGCCCTGTTTTGTGTTTCTTTCACGTTTTTGCATCGCATTACACAACTTGAAAAATTGGGTTTTTTCCCCGACGTGGGTTTTTTTCCCATGAAGTTGAGCCACTGTGTCTCAGCTGTGGTTCAGTGTGGCACTCAACATTTTAGCTGATGGCCTCCGTGGGAGTTGAAAAGATTTCGATAACTTTGTTTAGATGAGGAGTACCGATGGTTCAAAGTTGGACAAATTTTTCAAGCTTCGTAGGTGAAAACAGTCAAAATTTCGATTGCTCATAAAAAATGTAAACATGATCAGAACCAGTTCTAAACTCGATTTATAGTTGTTTGGAGGGTGCTTTATTGCACACAAAAAATGGTACCAATCCGGCCACCCTAAGCCCAGAAACTGGGGTGGGTTTTTTTTCCCGACAAACGGGGTGGTTTTTTTTCTCGATTGGCTATATATACGCGCTCGCGTTTACTCTTCCCTGTGGGATTCCTAGATTTATGACCCCAAACTAACGTAGAAACAAGTTTTTACGAACAAAGACAAGAAATTTTTTGACTCGTTCTTGGAAACAGACTAAAGTGAAACTTTAGGAAGTCTAGAGAGTAGAGGTGTCCCCGCAGCGTTTTTTTTTGGGCAAAATACGGAACAAAGGCTCACGATTTTGAAATTTTGCTCAAATGCTGCTCACCACTCTGAAGGGTCTCCCTTCGGTTTTTTAGGGTCGTCTAAAAAATTTCCGATAGGTCTCCAACTGACAAAATTTAACTTAAAAATCGAAAATTTCTCCAACTTTTTTTCGCCCCCAGACCCCTGCAACTCTATAGCAGCCGGGAGAAAAAACCCACCCCATTTTTTTGGATAAAAAACCCACCCCAGTTCCGAAACTTGGGTACGTCGTATATACAGGTCTAAAAATTTGCCAGCGGATAGTACAGTCCCTGTAGGCAAAAGTATATAAGCGGTATCAAAAAGGGGTTTCGCTGGTATTTTTTATGAGTCGAAAATTGGACCCCCATTTTTGACCCGACATGGCTTTAAGGGAGGTGAGTTTTGGAGTCTCATCTTCTCTGCACTAAGAGATGAGTTCAAATGTTATGTACTTACAGAGGACTATATACCCTTCCTCTATTCATGAATGAGTTGCAGATCCCTCCTTCTTTCGTACGAGGGGGGGCATGACCGAAATTAGACAGGATAAAAAAACCATATGGGGTATATATATACAAAACTCACTTTGAAAATGGTCTGGTGATGTCGAAAAACCTAGTAGCTACCCCAAAAGACTCATGATAGTGCAAAACGTTTATAGTGGTGCGCTGGGTTTTTTTTTCGCTGGCAAATTTTCGCAATTTTGCGAAAAGCTTGAAATTTTTTTCGCAAAATCAAAAATTTTTTCGCAGACATACTTTTGCTACGTAATGCAGTAGACTTAACATTTAAATGTTAATAAAACATTATTCCGCCTATACAGATTAAGACTGACGCAGTTTTTACCCTTTTTGGATAAAAAGCAGCGATTTTGACATTTTTATTTAAATTTATGTAGCCTTCCTGAGAATTTTGTGTAATTTTTCACAATTTTCACATTCCATGCTCAGCCGTAAAGAAATACGAGAAGACCCGGCCAATGACCAAGTTAGGCCTTTCTTAATTGTCACCTCCGACCTATATTATACTGTCTATTAGTGTTACATGCAGTTGGGGTGATGATACATGGAAGAAAATCTGTCCCATTTACAGTCACTAGAAACATCAAGTCAACAAGTTGCACGAGAATGGGCGTAAGGGATCAGAAAATTCGGAGAAAATTTCAATTTTTAGGCCAAATTTGGTCAACTGGGGACGTATCGGAAACTTTTTCCGACTAAACCACAAAAATCAGCACATAGACCTTACGAGTTCACCTCCACTGCGTCAAAATTTTTTCGCAATTTTGCGAAAAGATTTGAAAATTTTTCGCAATCCTCAATTTTTTTTCGCAATTGCGAACGTTTTTGCGCAAAAAAAAAAACCCAGGGTGCGGGGAAAGAACCCTATTTTCAACTTTTCGGGTCGTCCTGTGCTCCACATAAATCGGATCCATTAATGCTCGCGGCTGTTATAACGGCCATCTTTCGCCTGACTGTTGCACCAATAAAATGGATTCTAACTGCTCACGTTTCTGAGTAATAAGCCTCGAAACCTCCGGGGAAAAAAAAACTTATGCGGGGAAAAAACCCTAATGCGGGGAAAAAAAACCCTACCACTTTTTTCGGTTGTTCTATTAGCAATGAGTACATACATGTACACGGGGTCTCGGTCTGGGGGGGGCTTGTCCCAGAATTTTCGAAATTTTAGGTGGGGCTTGTCCCGACTTGTCGGGGACTTGAGCGGACAAAAACGCAAAAAATTCGAATTTTTGCCAAAAAAAGGACAATTTTCTACAAAATTATGCTAATTTTGGAAATTTTTTCGCTTTTTGCTCACTTTTGAAGCATTTTACGGCTATCTGGGACAATTTTTAAGTGTTCGGGCACCTTTTTTCAGCATGAAGTAGGGGGGCTTGTCCCGTTGGGTCAAATCTGAGGGGGGGCTTGTCCCGGAATCTCAAATCTGGGGGGGGCTTGCCCCCCCCCCCAGACCCCCCCCATGTACATCTGTGAATGAGTATAAACTCAATTTCACCGTGTTCTACAACTCTTAAGCTGCAGTATGGACTAAAAAACCGTTTCTTCGACACCCATGGGACTCACAATAGTTCTTCAAAAATCGACCCTTTTTGGCAGAAATGACTTCTGCTCAAATATGCATTTTTTTAGTATTTAAATGCATTAAAAATAGATTTTTGCGCTTATTACGTTAGAAACGGTAGACAAACACCGCCCGCGTCTACCATTCTTGGATTCAAGTGGTACGCAGTAACTAAAACCTAAAAATTGCAAAAAATGCCAAATTTTGGTGAAACATCACCAAAACAGGTTTCGTAAGGGGTATCGGGGTATGGTCCAAAACGACAAAAAACTACGTTTTTCGGCCAAATAAACGGTTTCAATGAACTTTACGCATGTTGTTAGCCCAGATGAGTCAACGTTTGTAGCAACAATGGATGAGTTTAGCAAAAAATTGTCGCCAAACAAAATAGGGTTTTTTTCCCCGCAATAGGGTTTTTTTTCCCGCACAAACTTTGAACTGTCACAGGTCAACCACAACGTTTTTCACTGTTTTCGAGCTTAACACGTGTAGAGGAAAGGTAACTCTCTTGAAAAATGCAAACGGCGTTGGTCAAAAGTGTTTTTTGTAAAAAATTATGACAAGTCAAAAATTTGGAAAATTTTGTCACTTTGGAATTTTTCAACATGCAAAATTTTGAAATTTTATAAAAAATGCTACAGGCCTCAAAACTGCACAGAAATTGGTGTGGTAAGTCAGTTTGGGATGCGCTTTCCACCTGCATACTCAAAAGGTCCTATGTTGTGAGGTTCGGCCAGGAAGCACTAGGGTTTTTTTCCCCGCAAAACGCGTAGGGTTTTTTTCCCCGCACCACTATAGTATTAACACAAATGCGCATACTGATACTTTCTTGATTGAATTCTGGAATATGGGCCTAATAGTCGGACTTCGTCATTTTGAGGTTTCTTTGTAGCGCAAAGTAGTATTCTCAGCTACTATTGCCAGTTTTTTGTATGTTTTTAATTATAACCTGATAATTTCTCTTGTTTAAACGCCAAATAACCGAATGAAATTAAAATATGGCCGTCACGATCTTACCGTCAAAAACAGTAAGATATAGCGAAATGAAAGCGGTCCCAGTGTTTAAAGCAAGGTTAGGCCTACGACAGATTTTTTGGTTTCCCGTGAAAACGTATGAGCTAGATGACGAAATATGAGAATGCTGGTTTCCCCCCCCCTGATTGACCAAAAATACCCTAAATTTTGCGAAATTTTGCAAAATTTTTATAAAAAAGTGCCATTTTTACTAAATTTTGCCCGAATTTTGAGGAATATCGCCCCGGTCCCTCTAGTTTGGGGTCCCCCATCCAGGGTTTTTTTTTTCAAAATCGGCAATGGGTCCATGTTGGGTCTGGTTAATTTTCGTTGGGTCCAGTTAAGCACTGACTGGGTCAAACTCAAGAATATATATTGTGTCGTAAGTAGACATTTATATTACATATATAATGTCATTTTCTGTGCAGGTACGCATTGACGTACCCAGAAAAAATTTCGGGGGTAATACTTTTCGAGTTTTTGTAATGGAACAAAATATCGAATATATTATATAGATTTTTTTCGACACAATTTTTTGCAATTCCGACACAAAAATAAAATTCAAAATCACTGTCACACAGCTACAGGGGTCTGGGGGCGGCAACTCCTAGGCCAAAACCAAAGATTTTTTACATCTTTTAACGAAAGGTTTACATAACAAAACGTAGTTTGTGCTCATTTATGTAGTCATTTAATCTAAATAAATTCACTGTCAGTGGCGTATATATACCCAAAAAAAATTTCGGGAAATGACTTTTTTGTAATGGGTTAAAATAGCCTTTTAACATTTATTTTGGCATTTAGGTACAGTAATTTTAACACTATTAAATTCGCAGTGTAAGCGCAAGATCAGTGAGTCACAGGTTGCAGGGGTCTGGGGGCCGCAGCCTCCAGAAAAAATGGAATTTTTTTTAACTGCTTAGGCCGAATTTGGTCAACTGGAGACGCATCAGAAATTTTTTCGACAGGAAAATTAAAAAGAAGATGGGAACGTCACATCAGACAGTGTATTATACAAGTAAATTCAGCATAATGTACACTTGTAGACATGCGTAGGCTTTGATGCAAGATAATAACAAGGACTAGTGAGGCGCAGGGGTCTGGGGGCGGCAGCCCCCAGGAAAACAATTGAGATTTTTTCGATTTTTAGGCAAAATTTGGTCAATTGGATACCTATCAGAAATTTTTTTCGGCGGGGCGATACAAATCAAAGGGGGGACCCTTGTTGACAATTTCTTGAGGTTCAACCAAAAGGGGGGGGGGTCGCCCCCCCCGTCACCCCCCCCCCCCCGGCTACGCTTTTGGGTCTGGCTTGGGTCAGGCTAATTTTTGTTGGGTCCAGTTAAGAGAACTTGAGTCTGGCTGGACCCACTCGTGGACCCCAAAAAAAAACCCTGCCCCCATCCCCCCCTCATACATGTGTGACATGTATACATGGTTGTATAGGTTTAACATCATTCGTATTTATGCGAGTCGTATATTACCCTCATAATGTAATATTTTTTGACCGTATGTAAGAGTGTTTTTGTGTAATATAATAAATGTACCTACTTGATTTCAGGCCATGGCATTATCCAGTGTGAGCCACTGTCTTAGTGATGTTTTCACCCGTCTGTTTGGTCATGTCTCATTTCCGCGGACGGAGAGCAAATTCATTTATGCGGAATTTGAGGAGAAGCGAAATGAGGAATTCGACAGAATGTTGCGATTGCTGCAGCATCTGAACGAGAATCAGGAAATGTGGGACTTGTTGGACAAACAATCGTCTGTGGAAGCGCCGGCGCAGAGAATCGTGACCAAACTGGATCTGATCAGTGACACCATCGAACGAGTTCAGAAAGGCTGCCGACGTCAGGCCCACCAAGCCTATGTTCGTGAGCAGGGCGAAAAGTTGCAAACGGAGTGGCAAGAGTTCATGAGCGATATGGATCAGAAACGAGCTCAGGTCGATTTGGAATTTGAGCGAAAAGTGGAAGAGCTGGCAGACAATTTTTCGAAATTTGATAGACAGCTTGAGTGATTTATAATATTTGACCATGATTAGCATTTAGAAATGTTATTGTGATTGTTGGTGAAGTGCTTTTAGTCGGCACTCTCGGCTGACGCTCCAGCGCTAACTCGAGAGCGACAGTAACTGCGGATACCCGTGGGGACCAGACATTCTGGGAGGAGGGGGATTGAAGCACGTGTGAGGGTGAGCTTGCCGTCTGGGGACGGGGGGGGGGGTGAAAACTCCCCCGCGCCCATGTAACTACACAGGGTTTTTTTTCAAAAAAAATCGTGAGCAAAATTGAGCAAAATTTTAATTTCAGTGAGCAAAATTTCAGATCGGTGAGCAAATCGTAAATTTGCTAGTTTTCGTTTTATGCTTGTAAATAGCCAGACGCGTACCCAGAAAAGCGGTATTATTGCACTTTTAATGCCAAAAGCGAAACATATTAGCACATTTCGTTCAAAAACAACGCGAATTTTTGTTAAGTGAGACCTCAAAGTAAAAAGAAATGGCTCAAAACACCAAAAAGTACACCTTTGTTGGGCCAGTGAGCAGTGAGGGTCCAAAAGTTATCAAATCTGGAAATATTACAAAAAATTTTGACATTGGGCACCGTCAAATGACTACAATTGTCATTATTCGAGACGTTTCAAAGAATTTTTTGGGACGGGCAACAAAAGACCAAAGGAGCTGGCGCACCCTTGTGGCATTGTGTTAAAATTCACAGAGAAAAAAATTCCGACTGCACATTAAGGTGGCGCTCCGAATAACTGGCTTTGGGCAGTAAAAGTTTTCAGTCCCGTTTTCAGGTCTTTGTTCTTGAAGAAAGGCTGTTCAGCAGTGAATTAGCTTTCGTTTGATATACATAACATGTAGTTTTGTTGAAATTAATTTTTTGACCTGAATTTTGATATGGCAAAATCTTCAAATCGATTTTCCGAAAAATTGTATATGGCTTTTGTTACTTTTGATAACGGTTTTCCGCAGATAATAGGTGACTGCAACTTTTTAAAAAGTCGTTTGTGTAGGCAAACATTTGTAAAAAAATTTCAAATTACGTTGAGCGATATTGACAAAAATGCACTATTTTTCAAGCTAATTTTTCGTTATCTGCTTTTTGGCTTCTCCAACTTTTCTCAATGGTTATTTGCATTAAAAAATACGCTCTATTTTTTCACACTGTCGTTTGTGTGGGCAAACCTCAGATTTTTCTGATCGGCAATAGCCTTTTCTGAATCGTGATAGCTCTCCTCCACTCCATGTCTTTTTTTCACTGTGAAATTTGACTTAAAGTTAGAAAATAAGTAGATTCAGGTGTACTTTCTTCGAAAATGTTGATTTCTGTTTTTGGTGAAATTCTGCAGCGATTTCAAGTTGACCAATTTTAGAAAAACTAGTGTATTTTGAGCCAAAACAATTGGATTAAAATTATAAGAAAAGATACACCTCGGCAACATAGTTACCTACAGTTTAAGCTATAGATCGTAAAATTTGAACAAAGTTCCGCTCAGTTATACCGTTTGAAAAATTATGTGCATTTAGCGAAAATAGAAATTTTCAATCGGTGATAAAAAATCATAACAAGGCAGCAGGCACGTGAAACTTACTCAGAAACAGAGCTTTGTAACAGGCTTTAATATATTTAAACGAAATTCAATTCTAGCTAGAACTGACTTATAAGATAATAAAGTTATGGAAGTTATTCGGAGCGCCACCTTAAACAATTGAAAGGTGCGCGATGCACCTATATATACATACCAATGCATACGGGTGCGTAGCCAAAATTTTAAACGGGGTGGTCGCACCTTGTACACTTCTTTGCTCACTTTTTTACACTCACTATTGTAGAGCACTCACTATTACATGAACAAAATGCAATTTTGGTCATTTAAATCAAATAAACTCCAGCTGCGGGGGTCTGGGGGCGGCAGCCCCCAGAAAAACAGGGAGATTTTTAAAATTTATAGGTCGAATTTGGTCAACTAGAGACGTAACAGAATTTTTTCAGGCAAGAAAACTAAAACAAGAGATGGGAACGTCACATGAGACTGTATTACATTAGCAATTGCAGCATAATGTACTCGTGTAGACATGCATAGGTTTTGATGAAAGTTAATAACAAGGATGAGTAAGCCACAAGTTGCAGGGGTCTGGGGGCGGCAGCCCCCAGAAAAAAATTGGAGAAATTTTTGATTTTTAGGCCAAATTTTGTCAATTGGAGACGTATCGGAAATTTTTTTCAGCGGACCATAAAAAGCCAAAAGAGGGTCCCTTCTGAGCGGTGAGCAGAATTTGAGCAAAATTTCAATTTTGGTGAGCAAAATTTCAAAATCTTGAGCATTTGCCTCGTATTTTGCCCAAAAAAACCCTGGTACTACACAATACAAACTTTTTAGCAGAGCAATGACTCAAAAAAGACAAATAGTCCAAAATTGATCGAAAATTGATTTCACTTTCAATTCGCCGAATTCGTTAGTTCAAACGTTTGTAAACCGAATTTTTGCAGGAATAGCATGTCCAGAGTCCAGCGATACGACCAGTATAGCAGGCGGGGAAAAAAACCCGCATTTTCATATTTCGTCATGTAGCTCATAGACTATACGTTTTCACGGGAAACCAAAAAAATCTGTCGTAGGCCTAACCTTGCTCTAAACGCTGGGACCGGTTTCATTTCGCTATCTCTTACCGTTTTTTGGCGGGAAGCCAAAAACTTGCCGGGGAAAAAAAACCCATTTGGGGGAACAAAAACCCATGTGGGGGAAAAAAAACCCACCCCATAAATCACCCGAAAAGTGTGTTAGCGGTAGTTTTTCAACGCTATGGCACGTATTAGGAGTAGTAGAGGCCCCTGATACCAAAACTATACGCAGATTTGCTATGGGGCCCCAGGGACACAAGTTTGAAAACTGCCCTTCGCAGACCATTATAAAATTTTGAATTTTCAGATTTGAAAACAAAACACCCTAATTTCGCCTGAAAACGTTGAAAACAACTAAAAAGTTGCGATAACGCTTCAAATGCATGCAAAATTTGCACTTTATTGCTACTTTTTACGCCATCGACCCTCTGTGGGGGGTACCGTGAGTGGGTGTGACTGGTCGTGACGGGCATATTTTACTTTCATTTGGTTATTTGGCATTTAGACGAGAGAAATTAATAGGTTAAAATCAAAAACATACAAAAAATTGGCAATAGTACCAGAAAATACTACTTTCCACCCCAAAAGGACCTCAAAATGACAAAGTCCGACTGTTAGGCCAGTATTTCAGAATTCGATCGAGAAAGTGTCAGTTTGCGCATTTGTGCTAATAATAAACGTCTTTTTGCACTACCATGAGTCTTTTGGAGTAGCTACTAGGTTTTTCGACATCACCAGACCATTTTCAAAAAGTGGGTTTTTTTTCCCCCACATGGGTTTTTTTTACCCCGTCTAATTTCGGTCATGCCCCCCTCGTACGAACG
The DNA here is from genome assembly GCA_030248245.1 of Trissonchulus sp. WLG1_4. NCBI lineage: Eukaryota > Metazoa > Nematoda > Enoplea > Enoplida > Ironidae > Trissonchulus > Trissonchulus sp. WLG1_4. The sequence goes on along the minus strand of JASANF010015602.1, from coordinate 13,040 downwards.
AAGGAGGGACCTGCCGCTGCGGTCATGAATAGAGGAAGGGTAGTCCTCTGTAAAAGTGTTTTTACATTTGAGCTCGCATCTCTTAGTGCTGAGAAATGAGACTCCAAAATTCGCCTCCCTTGGAGCCATGTCGGGTCAAAAACGGGGGGGTCCAATTTTTGACTCATAAAAAATACCAGCGAGACCCCTTTTGGATACCGCTTACATACGTTTGCCTACAGGGACTGTACTATACGCTAGCAAATTTTTAGACATGTACCACGTACCCAAGTTCCGGAACTGGGGTGGGTTTTTTTTCCCCCAAAAAATGGGGTGGGTTTTTTTCCCCGCCTGCTATATATAAGTTTTGTAGAACAAATATGTATTCGGCTTTTAAAGCTCCAAATGTTACAAAAAAATTAAAAATGAAGTGATTCAAGTTATTTTTATTGTAGTATCTTTGACCACCACCACCTTTGCATTGCATTCGCTCATTTATTGTAATTTTCGCTAAATTTTAGCCTTAGGGTGGTCTTGACTCAGGTGGTCGTGACCTGGGCGTGCAATTACAGAATAATTTCTGTTCAACTGCATGGTTGTGCGTCATAATTGTATATACATTTACAGATCGACTTCGCTACCGTAATGACGGGTAGGCGGTAGGGATGGAAGTCTCGGTCTCGGTCTCGGTCTCGGCCAAAACCCGAGACTAGCCCAGTCTCGGTCTCGGTCTCGGTCTCGGTAGTCAAAAAGTCTCGGTTTGCACCCGGTCTCGGTTTTTCAAATCTGTGAAAAATTTTCCTGTGGTCCCCCCTTTGGTTTATATTTTTGACAGGAAAATTTTTTCGGAAATTTTTGTTTCACAAAAATTTCACACCAAACAGTGAGATTCAGTCAATTTGTTTCCGAAAACAACTTTACCGTGGTTGTTTAGTAAATCAGTAAACACAGTACACACACAAAAATGTGTTTATGATTAGGCTTCTTGTTTCATGTTATCTTTTAAGTCTGTCTGTGTGATTATTAGTGTTTGGCTGGTCAACTTTTTTATGCCAATTGGTGGCTTCACAATTTCACATACTTAACTGTAATTTCCAATTAGTATAATATGAGTTTAGCAAAAAAATTGTGAAAGTTCAACTAAACACTATATACTACTACTCAGAACTATGCGGTGACACGTCATGTAGTTTGGTAAACGAGAAGGGAAGACTCTGCTCGCAACTAAAATTTAGTACCAGGGAGATCCACAAAGCGCGTTTAACTTAAGCTCAGTCTAAGTCGAACACGTTGTCTCACTTGTAACTGAGTCAAAGTTTTTTTTTGGGGGGGGGGGTGACTCTTCGGCGGAATTTTGAGAACCCTCCCCCTAGATCGAACAAAAGTACTCTGAATTTTGCAAAATTTTCATAAGAAGTGCTATTTTTACTAAATTTTGCCCAAATTTTTGAGATCCACCCCCGGCCACTGGATTTGGAGAGGGGGACCCCCACGTGTCCGTCTCGTCCATGTTTGCACGTGATTGCTTGATATATACACATTTTTCATTACGATATTCTGTTTTCTTAATGTCGCTTTTGATTGAAATTTGGAATTAGAGTATTTTATCACACTTTAGACATAGACACACTAAATGTTTGCTCTGGAAAGGTTGGGCTTATGCCACTTGCCACTATCATTACTGTGGACCGTTTTTAGTTAGGTTAGGGGTGGACTCGGGTCGTGGACACCTGCTTCAACCGCGAGTACCCACTTCAGGTTGCCCGGGTCTTTAAATTTTTTTGTGGAACGACATGTATTTTGAAACACTTTTTATTCCTCGTATCTTCAATCGCAAAATATCATGTCATGTAAAAAAATTATTTGAGAAGAGATCCTCATTCAAGATAATGTTGAAAAATTTTGTTTGTGACCACAACATGGATTATGATTATATATTTATGTTTTGCTTATTAAACACTATGCAGTTTTGCTTATATGCTTAAAACTATGTTTGCAATGTGTATTGTTACGTTATTTAAAGTAAATTTATTTAAATTGGTCAAATTTTGGTGTTATTTCTAGTTATCAAGTTATTAGTTGAGTTATGAATTAGTTTTATGTAGTTTTTAGATTTCAAGTTTAACGCAGTGATTTGAAGTGTTACACAGACTGACATAGTGAAATTATTTTTAAAATTAGGTTTGGAAGATTGCATAGATTTCAGTGGTTGAGCATACAAGCATTACCAGGTAAACTTTGGTGAGGTACTGATTTGTTGTATGCGATACGTCTAGGCTCATCTGATCTGTTATTTCCAAATTTTAGGGGGTTGGTGGTAAGTCTGACAAAAAATAGATGCGCTACTTATGTATTCTTGTGCGACTACTCGCTGTACACTTGATAGTCAAAATCCTCTTCTCATGACCAAATCACATTTCGTTTCCTGAAGTGGTGCAACTATTTTCTGTCAGACTAGTATATACTGGGCCCAGTTTTACTTTGGATCGTGCTAGTGGCTTTGTCTGATCTGCGGTAGACCTGACCAACTGAAGAATGGTTAATACTTGTCTTGACATGGAGACGAGGACAATTCGGCCAGCTCCTGTGAAGAATTGACAGAAGCGTTTCGGTTATTTTAGGTGTACAGTCTGGAAGTGACCTCAGCCGTGTGCACGCCAAATGCATGCAAAATTTGCACTTTATGGCTTCTTTTTACGCCATCGACCCTCTGTGGGGGGTACCGTGAGTGGGTGTGACTGGTCGTGACGGGCATATTTTACTTTCATTTGGTTATTTGGCGTTTAAACGAGAGAAATTAATAGGTTAAAATCAAAAACATACAAAAAATTGGCAATAGTACCAGAAAATATATACTTCTTTCCACCCCAAAAGGACCTCAAAATGACAAAGTCCGACTGTTAGGCCAGTATTTCAGAATTCGATCGAGAAAGTGTCAGTTTGCGCATTTGTGCTAATAATAAACGTCTTTTTGCACTACCATGAGTCTTTTGGAGTAGCTACTAGGTTTTTCGACATCACCAGACCATTTTCAAAAAGTGGGTTTTTTCCCCCACGTGGGTTTTTTTTACCCCGTCTAATTTCGGTCATGCCCCCCCCTCGTACGAAAGAAGGAGGGACCTGCCACTGCGGTCATGAATAGAGGAATGGTAGTCCTCTGTAAAAGTGTTTTTACATTTGAGCTCGCATCTCTTAGTGCTGAGAAATGAGACTCCAAAATTCGCCTCCCTTAGAGCCATGTCGGGTCAAAAACGGGGGGGTCCAATTTTTGACTCATAAAAATTACCAGCGAGACCCCTTTTGGATACCGCTTACATACGTTTGCCTACAGGGACTGTACTATACGCTAGCAAATTTTTAGACATGTACCACGTACCCAAGTTCCGGAACTGGGGTGGGTTTTTTTCCCCCAAAAAATGGGGTGGGTTTTTTTCCCCCAAAAAATGGGGTGGGTTTTTTTTCCCCGCCTGCTATATATAAGTTTTGTAGAACAAATATGTATTCGGCTTTTAAAGCTCCAAATGTTACAAAAAAATTAAAAATGAAGTGATTCAAGTTATTTTTATTGTAGTATCTTTGACCACCACCACCTTTGCATTGCATTCGCTCATTTATTGTAATTTTCGCTAAATTTTAGCCTTAGGGTGGTCTTGACTCAGGTGGTCGTGACCTGGGCGTGCAATTACAGAATAATTTCTGTTCAACTGCATGGTTGTGCGTCATAATTGTATATACATTTACAGATCGACTTCGCTACCGTAATGACGGGTAGGCGGTAGGGATGGAAGTCTCGGTCTCGGTCTCGGTCTCGGCCAAAACCCGAGACTAGCCCAGTCTCGGTCTCGGTCTCGGTCTCGGTAGTCAAAAAGTCTCGGTTTGCACCCGGTCTCGGTTTTTCAAATCTGTGAAAAATTTTCCTGTGGTCCCCCCTTTGGTTTATATTTTTGACAGGAAAATTTTTTCGGAAATTTTTGTTTCACAAAAATTTCACACCAAACAGTGAGATTCAGTCAATTTGTTTCCGAAAACAACTTTACCGTGGTTGTTTAGTAAATCAGTAAACACAGTACACACACAAAAATGTGTTTATGATTAGGCTTCTTGTTTCATGTTATCTTTTAAGTCTGTCTGTGTGATTATTAGTGTTTGGCTGGTCAACTTTTTTATGCCAATTGGTGGCTTCACAATTTCACATACTTAACTGTAATTTCCAATTAGTATAATATGAGTTTAGCAAAAAAATTGTGAAAGTTCAACTAAACACTATATATGTACTACTACTCAGAACTATGCGGTGACACGTCATGTAGTTTGGTAAACGAGAAGGGAAGACTCTGCTCGCAACTAAAATTTAGTACCAGGGAGATCCACAAAGCGCGTTTAACTTAAGCTCAGTCTAAGTCGAACACGTTGTCTCACTTGTAACTGAGTCAAAGTTTTTTTTTGGGGGGGGGGGTGACTCTTCGGCGGAATTTTGAGAACCCTCCCCCTAGATCGAACAAAAGTACTCTGAATTTTGCAAAATTTTCATAAGAATGCTATTTTTACTAAATTTTGCCCAAATTTTTGAGATCCACCCCCGGCCACTGGATTTGGAGAGGGGGACCCCCACGTGTCCGTCTCGTCCATGTTTGCACGTGATTGCTTGATATATACACATTTTTCATTACGATATTCTGTTTTCTTAATGTCGCTTTTGATTGAAATTTGGAATTAGAGTATTTTATCACACTTTAGACATAGACACACTAAATGTTTGCTCTGGAAAGGTTGGGCTTATGCCACTTGCCACTATCATTACTGTGGACCGTTTTTAGTTAGGTTAGGGGTGGACTCGGGTCGTGGATACCTGCTTCAACCGCGAGTACCCACTTCAGGTTGCCCGGGTCTTTAAATTTTTTTGTGGAACGAAATGTATTTTGAAACACTTTTTATTCCTCGTATCTTCAATCGAAAAATATCATGTCATGTAAAAAAATTATTTGAGAAGAGATCCTCATTCAAGATAATGTTGAAAAATTTTGTTTGTGACCACAACATGGATTATGATTATATATTTATGTTTTGCTTATTAAACACTATGCAGTTTTGCTTATATGCTTAAAACTATGTTTGCAATGTGTATTGTTACGTTATTTAAAGTAAATTTATTTAAATTGGTCAAATTTTGGTGTTATTTCTAGTTATCAAGTTATTAGTTGAGTTATGAATTAGTTCTATGTAGTTTTTAGATTTCAAGTTTAACGCAGTGATTTGAAGTGTTACACAGACTGACATAGTGAAATTATTTTTAAAATTAGGTTTGGAAGATTGGATAGATTTCAGTGGTTGAGCATACAAGCATTACCAGGTAAACTTTGGTGAGGTACTGATTTGTTGTATGCGATACGTCTAGGCTCATCTGATCTGTTATTTCCAAATTTTAGGGGGTTGGTGGTAAGTCTGACAAAAAATAGATGCGCTACTTATGTATTCTTGTGCGACTACTCGCTGTACACTTGATAGTCAAAATCCTCTTCTCATGACCAAATCACATTTCGTTTCCTGAAGTGGTGCAACTATTTTCTGTCAGACTAGTATATACTGGGCCCAGTTTTACTTTGGATCGTGCTAGTGGCTTTGTCTGATCTGCGGTAGACCTGACCAACTGAAGAATGGTTAATACTTGTCTTGACATGGAGACGAGGACAATTCGGCCAGCTCCTGTGAAGAATTGACAGAAGCGTTTTGGTTATTTTAGGTGTACAGTCTGGAAGTGACCTCAGCCGTGTGCACGCCAAAAGCTGGCTTGTTTGATTTTGGCCAGGTAGCTCTCTGCAAATTGCTTAAGGACAAAACCATAGGAATAAGGACAAGGACGAGTATGAACCGGGCTGAAGGGCTACTTTCGCTCAGGGGCCGCGTATATACTATATTCAGATTCTCTGAGTCCTATGTATTTTTGGGTAGGTCAAATTTCCAGTGTTAATTAACACTGGAAGGGCAGGTAGGTCGATCAGCTACTGTATTCTGTAGTGCCTGACTGCCTGCAGAGCAGAAGAGCGGTATAATGAATTTTCAAACAAGCAAAAGTTTACTGCAAAAGTAATCCAGTGAGTGAAAAGGGTGAACGTTTGACAACATTAGGCCTGTTGCGCAGTAAAAATTAATCGTTGACAAAAGTAAATTTTAAAAATACAAAAACAACATTGGAAGAACAAGACACTCAGCCTGAATTAGAATGAAGCTAATCTTGTGCTGTGACCACACGTCAGTAAATGTAAAAAATCCAAAACTTCAAGTCCCCCAGTAGTCAGTACGCATAGTCCCAAATGCAGTCGGTTTTATGCTTTTTAGTTTTCTGAGCTCTTATTGTTGCTTTGGTGGCGGTGTAGCAGGTAGCTTTGGGCAAAATTAGCCGTATTTTCAACAGTAGGAGTCAATGTACAGCTTGTTTGATTTGAATAGAAATTTAATCACATCACACAGAAAAACCTAATGAAACTAAATTAAAGCACGTTTATTTTTAAACTTAAAAAATAGCCGCAAAATAGCTTTCAATTCAAGGCATAATGGCAAAATCTTTAAAAAAATCACTAGTGTGTGTGTCCCGATTTTAGCTATAACTAAACCTAAAGTTTAAAATTTTCACCCAGCGCCATGTTTACGACCTGAAACAATTTAGGTTACGGAAACTTTAAAGTAGTACAAGACCCGACCCAAATAGTTATTCGACCCGTTTTCTTCAAAATTCGTGTGAAAAATGGATTTAAAAAAACTTTGAAAAGAAGGTTTGGAATGTCCAAAAATATGCAATTGAAAGTTTCTATACAAAAAAATTTGTTTGAAAAAAAACAAAAAAAGTTTGACTTGAAAAACATAAAAATTCGCATCACCCGGGATTTGTACCGGGGCCCTCTCGCATCGGAAGCAAGAATCTTACCACTGGGCCACCGAGTTACAAATAGGATTGTTTCTAAAAATCTTTTAGTACGATTAAGTGAAGCACAAAACCTCAGTATACCATCCTTCGAGTCTACTATCGATACAATGTCATGCTGTTAACATAAAAAATTTAAAAGTTATAAGTAACGTCTGAAGAAGAAACTAATAAAGAAGTAAATCATAGCGGATTTAGGCTTTGACATTTGTATAACTAAGAGCTTCCACGTTCAAGGCCGGTTGGCTCAGGTGGTAGTGCGTTAAGCATTTGCTGAGCATCTGATACAAGTCAGAAGTTTGGGGGTTCGAATCCCCACCGGTTCTCAGCTTTTGCATTCTGAGAGGTACTGCTTTTCTAGTGTTATTTACTAACACTGGAAGGGTATACCTTCCGTGTTATTTAACAGTAGTAAGGAAGGCCTTACAGTGTTAGGCTATTTAACACTGGAAAGTCGACCTACCGGAATTAACAGGTAAGTCTGTCTATTTAAAGATTCTGCAAATTCTATACAAACCAAGTATAAAGTACCTGTTGCGCTGTGGCGCAACAGGAAAAATGACTGCCGGATTGAAATGACTGCCGGAGTGGGCTCGAACCACCTACCTTCCGATTAATAGTCGGACGCTCTACCAACTGAGCTAAGCCGGCCGTTAAGAAGAAGTTGATGTAATGAAGTGTCTACTGAAACGTAAATAAAGTGAAGCGACTCAGCAAGCAGTCTATATTAAAAAAACACGAAAGAGCAATTAGAGCGTTAAAATAAACTGAAATGAAATAAAATTCTACGTAGGAATTTTACAACGTTCAACCAGCGACCCTGGCTGTGCACATACCTATGTTATTCTTAGCTGTTGCCACTACAGTTTATCTTGAACAAGAACGGTGATTATTAAGCTGGCCAGTCGGCAGCTAACATAATATCTTTAGTAAACTATAGTTAACTATATTCAATGAAATTTAGTTTTATTAGTAGGTTTACAATTATGAGACTTCAGTGATTTACATACGCTTTAGCCACTGTGACAAACAGAACTAAATAGAAACAAGAGCTAGCCTTTCGTCCAAAAATGACAATCTTTTCTTTTATGTTTCACTCTTCGCCAAAACGTTGCTCTAATGCGCGGTTATGGCCGCGTTTAATATTTCCTGCGGAATATAGACACTCCAAGGTCATGATCAGTACTCAATCAGGACGTACACTTCTTACTCAGCAGACGAGCTTGTTTCACGCTTTAGTTTATACGCTGACAAACAGTTAACCAAACGAAACGCACTGAACCAAAAGTGCGCCTTAACGCTAGTTTGTTTATATGTGAGATAGGGGTGCTATGGGGGAAGTGGGAGTACCAAGTAACGTGTGAAATTAAGCAAAATTGGAGAACCTTAATTTTTGACCTGGGCAGCTTCCCCATCTAATTGCCCATTGGATCGTAACTATGTTATGTATGTAAAATGTTTTCATTCAATGTTGTATCATCGGGCATTTCGACCATAGCATTGGTCATGTTTAGACTCGGGCAATTTAACGTATTTTTAACGGATATTCATAAATACCTACTGAATGGGATTTTTGGCAAAAAATCTACGATTATGGAGCTGATAACTGATGATCCTCTCGTTGACTCATCCATGTGAGATCTTTGTGTTAAGAAAGTTGTGGAAATGCTTCATGGCGTCTGCTAGATAACCAGCTATTAGCTAGCAAAAATTTCCCTCTGAAATTCAATTGACACTTTTAGAAATTCATTTTACGCCTTTTTTGGCTACAAGCTCTGCCTCAGCTCCAATCAACGTCCATTCATTGCGTAATATTATGGTGTTGGGAAGTGGGCTCACGTTTTGGTTTCAGTATACATATAAATACATATAAATAACATAATATATAACTATAAATATATTTACATATTTTGTTGGTACTAACAAGTTTACATTTGTGTTAAAAAGATTTTGTCCAAAAATGACCATAGGCATATTTGCGGCCTCTCAAATAGGCATGGGCACGTTTATGGTGTGGGGTTTGTTTGGGGGTTGTTTTTGGTGTTTTTTTTTCTTTTTCTCTGGGTCTTTTTTCTTTTTTTCCCTTCTCTTTAAAACATATCTTAAAAGCAGATTCTGTTTTATAACGTTTAAACGGTTGCTAATTTCGCCGTTTACAGATGAGAAAACACTAAACTTGCGCGTTTTTTTTTTTTTAATCGTTTAAACGCGTTTTTTTTTTTTTCTCGGTAGCCCTACGTATTTGAAAAGGAAGAAGGAGGGGGGGGGTGTTAGGGATGTGGTAAGTTAAGCCGTGCTTTGGGGGGTTTTGGGGGCGAAAAATTACGAAAGTAAAAACCAGAAAAGGAATTCCCCCTTAAACGCGTTTTCCGGTTGTAAACGTTTTTTGACCGTTTAAACGTTTAAACGTAAACGCGTTTAAACTTTTGAACGTTTAAACGTTTAAACGCGTTCAAATGTTTAAACGTTTAAACGCTTGACTGCGTTTAAACGTTTAAACGTTTAACCGCGTAACGTTTAAACGTTTAAACGCGGTTAAACGTTTAAACGTACTAAACGTTAAACGGTTCGAAAACCGCGTTTTTTGAACCCGTAAACGTTTAAACGGTTTCAAACCGTTTAAACGTTTAAACGCGTGTAAACGGTTCAAACCGTTTAAGGGGGTAGTGTCGCGAAAGCAGTCGATTTTGCGCGACTGTAAAACTTGTTCAGTAAAATGTTAGAAATTGTTCTTTCTATATTTTGAAAATCTACCAAAAGGCAAATTATTTTGCCAAGTTTCAGCAAAATTGGTGCAGCATATAGTTTGCAATAATGTCTCAAAGTCGGAAAAATGACGAAAAAAAACCTATTCACATTCCATTTTTTAGTCACATTTATCAATTTTTCGGTTTAGTTTTTTTACATAGACTAATAGCACATATGTTGTAGTTTATGCACACAAAATTTAATGCAGATTGCTGTTGCGGCTGTTGAGTAATACTAGTTTGAACTGTGAAGGTGTACTTAAACTGTAAAATAATAATAGCAATAATGATAAATTGTGGAAAATCTAGACGCTTATTTTCAAATCAGAAGAAAAACGAACCTTCAATTTTTTTTCTTATTTGTCGCAAAAAATTGTGCGTCCACACATGATGTGTACTTCACAAGCTGGCCAATCTGATATCTGGCTTGATTTTTCGAACTTTTATGTCCCTATTGTGTGATGTCTGGCTTACTAATGACGATTGGTCCAAGATATTTGTCCATATTGATAGTGTGATGTCTGGCAGTAATTATTTGATACCATACAGTGTTGGACTAGCTGCTCATTGCATGTACTACTTCAAAACAGAAAGTTCTATTTTCACAGCCTATGAGCAAAACTGCTTTCGTGACACTACCCCCTTAAACGTGCCCATGCCTACTCTCAAAGCTGTCGGCCACAACACTTTTTCTGTCAAACTTTTCACTATTTTGGTTGTGATTTTTTATTTTTTTTTACATCATCGAAGTTTTTTTTTTTTTATAATTTGGTGTTGTTTTTTTTTTTTTTTTTGTTTAATAATATTTTTTTCCCTCCCTTTTTTTTTTTTTTTTTTTTTTTTTTTTTTTTTTTTTTGTTTTTGTGTGTTCTGTGTCTCGGCGCCACGGTGTTCTTTCTTGTTGTTCCCCCCTTCCGCACATCCCCCCCCCTTTTTTTTTTTTTTTTTTATCCATACCTTAGAGTGGGGGGGAGAGTGGGTAGTAAATATATTTTTGTGGGGCGGGAGGGGTTTTTTAGGCGAGAATTTTTTTTTTTTATTGTTGTCGTGTTTTTTGTTTGGGTTGGGGGTGTTTTTTGTTTTCGAGGTATTTTTCAGTTCAGTTAATCAGCTAACTGATTAGGTTAAAATTAGATCAGTAGTATATAGGGGACAGGATGTGCTCCTTTGGGAGTCAAAAAATAGGGAGCAACCCTCCCCCCCCCCTCCTCCCCCCCCCCGCCCCCACAAACCAGTTTAAACCGGTTTGTGGGTGGGGGGGGGATTTGCTCCCCATTTTTGGACGCTTTACGAAAACCGGTTTAAACTGGTTTGTGGTGGGGGGGGGGGAATTTGCTCCCCATTTTTGGACGCTTTACGAAAACCGGTTTAAACTGGTTTGTGGGGGGGGGGGGAATTTGCTCCCGCTTTTGGGACACTTTGTTTCTCGGCTAATACTTGGCCGAATCACTTGATCTCGGTGTCTATACCTATGTAATCGTCCATGCCCAGTTCAATGACACTGGTCCCGAGGTCATATCTCGCGACCTATGACCCGCGACTGATTGGTCGATTGTCTAACTTTGCTTATACGTGTCCGATTTACCTAATTTTGGTGTCTATACCCATGTAATCGACCATGCCCAGTTCAATGACACTGGTCCCGAGGTCATATCTCGCGACCTATGACCCGCGACTGATTGGTCGATTGTCTAACTTTGCTTATACGTGTCCGATTTACCTAATTTTGGTGTCTATACCTATGTAATCGACCATGCCCAGTTCAATGACACTGGTCCCGAGGTCCTATCTCGCGACCTATTGGTCGCGGGTGATTGGTCGAATGTCTAACTTTGCGAATACTGGTCCAAATCACATAATCTTGGTGACCATACCCAGGTAATCGACTATGGCCAGTTCAATGGCGCTGGTTCCCAGGTCCTATCTCGCGACCTATTGGTCGCGGGTGATTGGTCGAATGTCTAACTTTGCGAATACTGGTCCAAATCACATAATCTTGGTGACCATACCCAGGTAATCGACCATGGCCAGTTCACTGGCGCTGGTTCACAGGTCCTATCTCGCGACCTATTGGTCGCGGGTGATTGGTCGAATGTCTAACTTTGCGAATACTGGTCCAAATCACAATCTTGGTGACCATACCCAGGTAATCGACCATGGCCAGTTCAATGGTACTAGTTTCAAGGTTATTGGCCGCGACCTATTGGTCGCGGGTGATTGGTCGCGTGCCTAATTTTGCTTATACTGATCACAAGCACAATCTTTGTGTGTACACCTACATAATCAAGCACGGCCGGTTTAATAATGATAATCGTAACCTTGTTACATGGCCCAATTTGCTGTTACGTTTTGAATGCACATGCATTGCATGCGAACCAGCTGCTTTGCTAAATAACAGCACACACACACACACATACAGACAGACACATACACACACACATGCATACATGTGCGTACATTAAACTTGCCAATTGGGTCAAATATACCTACTAGGCTGTACAATGCATGACAAACCAGCTGCATTGCTGAATAACAACACACATACACACGCATACATGCACACACACACACACACAAACATATATGCAATGCAATGCAATGCATGGCCAGCCAGCTGCGTGACTGTATAACCACACACACACACACAAACATGCAATGCAATGCAATGCATGGCCAGCCAGCTGCGTGACTGTATACCCCCCACACACATACTTATAAATAAAAACAACCCCACCCATACATACATACATACATACATACATACATACATACATACATACATACATACATACATACATACATGCAATGTAATGCAATGCAATGCAATGCGTGACAAACCAGCTTGGTGTATTTATTTAAAAAGCAACAAACTTGCAAACGTAATGTACTTAGCTTGCAAGGTGTGTTACTAGTTTTTGGTTAAACCAACAGTACATAATAGGAAGAGTATGACACTCTTCCTATTATGCCTAGCAGCGCGCGTCCAATGCGCAGCGCGAAATAGGCCTTTTATGTACGGTTTTGAGGGGGGGGGTACCCCCCCCCTCAACTGAAGACCCCGTACTCAACTGAGGGGGGGGTACCCCCTACTCAGTTCGATACCCCGTGCTCAACTGAGGGGGGGTACCCCCCCCTCAACTCAGCACCCCGTCTTCAGTTGAGGGGGGGTACCCCCCCCTCATTTCAAGACACTGACAAAGTCTTTGCGCTACCCCCCCTCAGTTCAGTACCTCGTCTTCAGTTGAGGGGGGGGTACCCCCCCCTCAGTTGAGTACGGGGTCTTCAGTTGAGGGGGGGGTACCCCCCCCCCTCAAAACCGTACATAAACGGGCTATTTCGCGTTGCGCATTGGACGCACGCCCGTAGGCATAGTACTCATACTCTTCCTATTATGT
>JASANF010015601.1:0-33379 GCA_030248245.1 Trissonchulus sp. WLG1_4 | reverse complement strand
AAAGTGAATTGAAGCGAAGCCAACTTTTTCGACTTGCGCAACAAAGTTTTGAAAAATTTGACAAACAGTAGACAAATGAAGGCAGCTGCATGCTGCTTGTTTATTCAAATATTTACATGGCGGGGGGTGTTACTCTTGAGTTGACTTTAGCTACTTGTTATTTATCCGTAGTGTTTCGCAAAATTATATGTAATTTGAATTAATATTTGCGCAAATTGATGCAATTAACAGTGACTAGACACTTTATTATTTGAAAAAATTGACACTTGTTACTTTACTTTAGTACAAACGGTAAAAATAAAAAAATTTAATTTTTTTTTTTAAATTTGAAAAATTGAAACAGTCTATATCTAATTTTTGTAAATCCGGAAATGTTGAATTTGTAGACAAAAATTTTAAACAATGCATTAATATCGTTAAAAATTAACTCATTATTTAATAAATATTTAATTCCTATGATGGCACCTTTTTTACGCGGCCCCCGGGGGCCGCGTATATACTATATTCAGATTTTCATTCTTCTACGTTATTTCCGGTAGGTCAATTTAGTGTTAATTAACACTAGAAAGGCAGGTACCTCCCTTGAGAGTTGGTTTTTCAGCCATGACACAATTCTCGCATCGAACTGCAAAACTGAAAGCGCCGGAATGGGATCGAACCACTAACATTCAGATTCTTAATCCAAAGCTCAACCAACTGAGCCAACCGGTCGCTAATAACACGGCATGTATAAAACAGCTAAAATGGAGCTAATCAGCAGAGCAACTGTATCAACAGAACTACTCTTTTTACTCCCCTAATTTAGCATATTTTACGATTTTGTTACGATTACCGATTTTTGCTACCATACTTTGTTACTGATGACAAAACTGAAAATAAGCTCTTTATTACTTAATCAATAATTTTTCTGAAGCTGTTTTTGCTTCTTCTAAATTTCGAAGTTCGATTAAACAGAATTAATCGTCTACACTACGGTACTACCTAATGCATGAACCCATAATGCATCGACAGTCAGGGTATCTTTAAATATTGTGTATCACTAGTGCATATTATCTGAATTTTTCACAACAGATGTTGTGGCTCGTTAGTCTAGTGGTATCATTCTCGCTTTGGGTGCGATAGGTCCCGGGTTCGATTTCGGACGAGCACATTTTTATTTTTTTATTAAGCATTTGTGAAAAAATGTATTTTTTCTTCCAAAAAACTTGCAAGTATTTTTGAAATTTCTTTAGGCAATGATTTGTCAAACTGTTTTTCAGAATGTTAAACATTTTGTATTGTAACAACAGTATAACAGATTTACAGCACGTAGTTCTTGAGTTCAAGAACCCCTTTACCAGTAAGGCTTTGGAGAAACTCAGCTGTAAAATGTGTGCTGAAGATGAGGTTTGAAAAGCCTTTATCCACAATAAATGGCCGTGTTTAATATTTCCTCTGCAATATTGACAGTCAGTCCTCACAATATAACCCCTTTTCACTCAGCAGAAGAGCTTGTTTAAAATCTTCAGGAGTGCATTTCTCCTTGACCTCAGCTGTTACTAGACCCTTTTTCTGTTGGCTCCAAGGATCATGCTGGGCAAGCTGTCAAAAGTTGACAGCTAAAGAAAACGAAAACGAAAGAAAGAACGAAAATGAAAGAAAACGAAAGGAAAAAAAACGAAAACGAAAACGAAAAGAAAAGAAAACCAAAGAAATATCAATTGGAAAAAAAGCGTAGCTGTAAAGTGAACCTGATATTTCGACAATATATGGCCAGTTGGTAACTGTCGTGTTTGTTTGCCGAAAGAAAAGGAAACACGGTTGTCGGCTAAAGTCGAGAAATAGTTAAATTGTGAGTCATGAGTGTCAATATTCTTTAATAGAAATTTTAAACTAATTTATTTGTAGATTTTACAGTTCCTAATTTCTCGTTATCTGCTCAAGAATATTACAACTGAGCCGCAGTAAGTCTGTCAAATTAGAAATTGTAGAAAATAAAGTGTAATGTATTCGCGTTTATTGATTGCATGAGTCCATTGATTAAATATTAAATAAATAATATACATAAATAAAAATATATAAATCCTTATATTGAATATTAAAAGTTTTCTATATTCCAAAATTAATAAATGCAGGCGTTATTTTCGAAAACAATGTTGTGTTCACAGCGCACAGGTGTTTAAATAAAAAAAGTAAAATCTACAGTTTTGGCATTCTTTTTACTAGTTTATAAGAAGAGAAATATGTTGAAAAAAATGTAATAAAAACTATCAATTAAAAAACTGAAAAATTTTACCTGATAAAACCAAGTAAAATCCAGACAACAACTATGAAACTTTAGGATCAACAACCGAAACGCTATCCACTTGATTTATTTTGTCTGATTTATATTTCTCCTGTTAAGTAAGCAACAAGCGGTGTTGCGTTTCTTGTTAACTCCCTAGATAATCGTAAACTCGCTTTTTTCTCTACTTTAAGAATAAAGTTGTCATTTTTTTTAATTCTTGGCAATTAAATAAAATGCTTTTTAATGTGAATTATCTAATCGTGAGTTAAAAACGTGTACACCACAGTATGTACCGTTTTGGCGTTAATACAAACATGCTATGTCTAAGCTGCTTTACAACTATCCCGTTCCAATCCTTTCATACTTGTTCCTGCATAGTCCGCCACATCAGATTCTATAGTGTTCGGCGAAAAGAAAAAGTGGAACTAAACAAAATATTCCGATTTAGAGCTTGTGCTATTAAACGAATAAGCACATAGGTTAGTCCCCTTGTGTCAGCAAATGCT
This sequence comes from Trissonchulus sp. WLG1_4, assembly GCA_030248245.1. Lineage (NCBI taxonomy): Eukaryota > Metazoa > Nematoda > Enoplea > Enoplida > Ironidae > Trissonchulus > Trissonchulus sp. WLG1_4. Next base: position 30,607 of record JASANF010015601.1, on the reverse strand, counting down.
TTATTTTATCATTACGTAGTGTATAGACAGACAGTTTTAGAAACAAAAACAGACAGAAATAGGCGACGCGATTTGTTATGTTTATTAGTTTTTAAAACAAGGTTATAGGTAAAACAAGTAAACGCATATAAAAAGACGTTGTTTTTATTTTTTTCAAAATAAATGTGAAATATTTTTCCAATCGTTTTTTCAGTTTCAGCTCCATAGAAAATATATATAAAATACATATCAACAATTATATGATTCAGCTTAATTGGCAATTTATTTTAATAACAGATGACTAGAAAACTGAAAGCAATTTGAGCAACCTCAAAGCAGGTGACCATTTCATATAGCTCATTAGTGATGATGAAGCTAAACTTTACCGAAAACAATTTCTATAGCAGTAGGTAATTGCATGCGACTTTTTCGACTCATCATTTTTCTCAAGGCTTACACTCTATCTCCAAAGTTCGACAATGCAAATCTATTTCTACGTTTTAACGACATTATACTAGATTACGTTACACTGCATTTTACTTCAAACGGCATATTTTTCTGTTCGACATATTTTGAAACAAAATATGCTTGACATGAGTTTGGAGACTGGCACTGGTATAGTATACCTCATTTTGGGTGTTTATGGGTGCGCCCACAATTTTCTCACTGGTGTGATTTTCTTAACAAAAGAAGAATTCAACAAACCGATGTTTTGGCTCATGGCAAATCTGTGTTTTGTCGACGTAATGGAATTGGCGGTGACAGCGGTCTACCCAGCCTTCAGACTGTTCCTTACGCCAGACGTAAAGGAAGTGACCTGGTTAGACGAATACATGGGCTGGTGGTCAGTGGTTTTTTGGTGGACGGGGGGTGCCATGTTTGTAATGATTTCTCTCAACCGTTTGACCGCTGTAAAGTACTGGACAAAAATGGACGATTGGTTTAGCAAGCGCAAAACATTGGCTTACATCATTGTACCTCATGTATTTCTATGGACGGTTTACACCAGTTACTTTTTCCTCTACGACAGAGGTGTCATGCCATACAACCAGGCTTTACTCACTTTTTACTTTCCAAATCCAATTACCAGAAATTTCAATCGGGTCTACAACACCACCTGCGCTACCATCCAAATCACTGTGAACATTCTGACAATCAAAGCTGTGCGGAGATTGCGTAAACTTCAGGACAACGAAACAGCGGCTGAGCGGGCCGTGTCTGAGAAACGTATTCGACAAGAGAGTAAACTGAACAAACAATGTTTCGCTACTAGCACAGCTTACTGCATGGCTGCCTACTGCTTTCAGACATTCTACGCGCTAGAAGGCTACATAAAAATAGAAGTAATTTTCGGTGTGTTTGTGCACATTGCTTGGCTGGGTAACCATATTTGTAACCCACCGATTTACATAGCTTTCAATAGACCCTTAAGATTGATTTCTGTGAATTGGATAAAACGTCTGTTTCGCATACGAACACAAGTACAAGCGTTTACATGTACTAAGACAGATATCACAAATAAGTCGTTACATGCGCCAACGGATCCGAAAGTGTTTAATATACAAGACGCCAAGTTTATAGTAGAAGTCGATCGCTAGCATAATATCAAAGCGTTATTTGATTTCTGACACAACTGATAGTAAAAGTGCATATGAAACTGTCTAAAGTTAGACAAAAAAATAACTAAAAAAATAAACTAAAAAATATATGCGCCACTTACTTATCTTGGTGGCATGGCTTCTGAGACTACTTGCTGTACTCTTAATAGTCTAAATCTTTTCTTTTCGTAACGAAATCACATGTTTCGTTTTCTCAAGTGGTGGGACTATTTTTGTCAGACTTTAGAGTCTGGTCTCCCTACCTGAAATCATGCGCTAATTAAACCGAAGCATCGTTCCCCACAATTAGCTTGCAGTCGAAATGTGTCATACTGTGTATATACTCTTGATAATAGGTATATGTTTATAGAAATACGTATTGTGCAGAAAAAAATATTGTGTACCGTATACTCTATAACCTCATTTTTTAATACATTTTTTTGTTAATCAGTGTGTTTATGTCGTATCAATATTTAAAAATATAATGTACTTACATGCTATGCTTTTTGCTTTTTTATAACTTTAACTTTTAGCTTTAGCTTTTAGCTTTTTTAACTACATATTTATAATGTTTGGTGTTCAATCAAATTTATTATAGTTTTTAGCTGCATTTTGAATTTGGCAGAACCAGAATAAGATGTGCTGTAACATGTATACAATAAAAGACCAGAAACCAAAAATAACCGAAAAATAACATTGCTAAATGTCGAATTCAATTATAGCTAAAGTATTCTAAGTCACTAGCGCTTCATTTACGGTTGCGTTTTTCAAGTCACGGAAAAAATTCTACGTACTGCATAAGGTTATGCATCACTAGCAATTAGAGACTAAAAATAATAAATAGAAGACTTGCGTGACTAGCACTACAACTCTTCGCTAGAGTGCTTATTAACCTAATTGTTTGACAAATTTGCGTATAAATTGACACATGCTATTTTGATAGCAATTTGCCTCTAATTTGTACCTCTACACTCAGAAACTTGTTTATATATTTTCTTGAACTAATTATTTAATGACCAATTTATCATGAAAAAGTAATCACTGTTTTGCGCTTGTGTGTACTGGGCTTTTGCAGAAAATTATTTCTAATTAGCAAAAACTGCGATATTGTCCTTTTTGAAAAGACATAATAAGAAGTTGCGGGAAAAAATATTTTGTGGCTTGACCAGTGCCCAAAAAAGGCGACCCCAACATTAAATTAAATTAAGAAGAATCAAGTTAAACCTCGAAAATGCTAACCACTACACCACAGCCGCAAGTAATTTTGTAATGTTTTTTGTTATGTATTGTAGTGTAAAATGTTTTTTGTTTGTGTTGTAGTGTAAAGGGTTTTTAGTTTTATTGTATGTAGTGTTTATATGTTGTGATACAACGTATTGAAATGAGGAAAAATAATTGTATATTTTAATTATTTTCATATAAAATAAATTTCACTTTGAACTAGCTGATATATTAGGCTGTGAATTACTCTATTGTTTAAAAGTGTACAGTACAATACTAAAGCAAACCCTTTTAGTTATAGACACAAAAAAAACAAAAAATAGAGGTCAATACATCACAGCTTCATGACCTATTGTTAATTACATGCTAAAGCAAAAACTTAAACGCACATCGATTAGAAAATATCAAATAACGTAAAACTTTATGCTCAAAATTTATCATCAAATACCTCAGCCTGCAAGATAACTATTTTCGTAAAATTCTCTGACAAATTTTGTATTGTTTTTTGCAGGGTAGTTGTATTGAATAAAAATGTAGCTAGTATAACATATAATTGATGTGTTCCTTTAACTATAAACAGGAAAAAATCATTGTTTTCGTCATACTTCTGTAACCAGCTGCTTTCATTAGGGTCCGTTACCTAACTTTTCTAGCGTCCGTGTATCGTGTTGTGTTTTCCAAAATCCCTAAGTCTTTCAGCAATCGCAAATATAAATTTCAATTGACAAATCATGGATTTTGTGTTTAGGTAGAAATAATGATCGTTTACCTTACTATATTTTTGATGAAGACTTGAAAATGGTTCATACCTGTACTGACTTGGGAATTTACAAGTCTACGAATTTTCGGTGCATGAGGCGAAAGTTGCTGAAAAAGCTAGTGTTGTATTTGATTGAAAGTAACTTTGTCACAAGAGATCGTAAAACGTTATTAATGTTATATAATTCGTATCTGTTACCTGTTCTTGAGTATGCTTCTGAAGTTTAGTGTCCACATTTTGTTAGAGATATCAACCTACTGGAGGCAGTTCAAAAGTGTTTCTGTCGGTTATTCTCCAAACTTGAGGCTTTACATTATGTTGATCGGTGAAGAATTCTGCAACTAGACTCTTTGGAGTTACGACGGCTACTTCTTGACATGGTTTCAATCTACAAATTCTGAATGGGCTAACAAATATTAATCCTTATGTTGTATCAATAGGGCTACCCCCTACTCGGGGTAGACTTTTCCGCAACAAGAGAATGTCGAAATTAGTCTAAAACCGCGTTTAAATGCATCTATTCACACGTCACAGTTCGTCATGTTACGTATTCTACGTACTTTTCAAATTGGCGGTATTTGCGCATGAATAAGCGCTCCGCTTTCTGCTCCATAGTTTTTATAACAATAGAAAGGCTGCCAGCGCTTTAATATACCTAAATTGTAGGCTTACACGTTTTTGAGCAATGACGTGTCGTGTGAATAGACTTTTATGCAAACTTTTATAAATTATACTTTTCACGCTAATAATAGAATCTAAATTTAATATTTAAAATTATTATTTTAATTCGTTTATTATTCTGGATGTTGTTTCGGAAAGGGGGACTTAGCCTGAGTTCAAACTGGCCGCTTTTGCAAATTATATATTCTACTCATGTGTGACTGGCTCACGGCAGTCACAGAATTTCACGAAGCAGGGGGGAGGCGCGCTCACGCTTTGAACAGGGGATAGGTAGTTAGGTGTGCGCGCCAGTGAGTTCTAGGGCTAGGTCCCCTTAGTTAGACTGATGTTTTGAGCTAGGTTTTTGTTATTTCCTCTTGTTATAATTGTTTGTTGATTTTTATAATAAATAAAAATTTCATTTTTAAAATAAAATTCTGAACCTATAAATTGCCTCCGTAGGGCTTCCTAGGGCCTTTTGACTGTAGTAGCCCTTGAAGGGCTTTGTGGCTATTTGTTGGGGAATTCGTGCGTGAGCCCCGGACCTGTTTAGGGCAGCTTCTGAGCGATTTAGGGCACTTTGCCCCGGCCTTCACCGTTATAGCGCGTTCCACTTGGGCTCGGGCGCACGGTCAATTCTGCCCTCTGGCCCTCGCCTTTTCGGCCCAAACTCCAAGAGCCCCGTGGTTCGCGGTATAACAAGTGGCGACCGTGACAGGACCTAAAAAGATGAGTATTGAAAGGTATGTGTATGGATAGAAGGCGGGTAAATGGGGGATTGAAAATGGGTATGGAGGGGTAGAGGGGGGAGTGTTCGTTGTCGTGTGAGTAGGGACTAGGGGAGAGTCCAGTCCTGCCCATGCCCCACGGTTAACTTCAGTGGTCCAGCGTGTTAGACAGCGAGCCAGTGGTCGTCCACCTTACCCGGGCGCCAGCGACGAACCGGCACACATGGAGATGACGGAGGTGGCCGATGCAGTGGAGAACGAAGCGACTGGCTGGCTAACCTGAAGAACGATGCCCCGTGTGGACTGCTATTGCCTGGCCTGCTGCGAGCCAAACGAACAGTGAGCGACCCTGAGTGCGAGGGCCGGGGCGGAATTTGTCTTTCCGGAGAAGGGCGGTCGGTCTTTTGGGGCGGCAATGTCAACAGCCGCGACGATTTGGCGGGAAATCGGTGACGAATGTGCTGCCGCTGCGAACATTATATCGAGGTTGTCCTAGCCAAGCCAGCCAGTCTGCTATCCTGCCGAGCCGCGCATCCAGTTGCCGGAAGCGTTGCTGTCCTCCGTCCGTGCAGCCAATCCAGTGCCAGCGTCTGTGTCGTGTCCGCCGAGCGATCCAGCCGTCACCGCGAGTGCGCCCTTTTGGTCCCAAGCTGGTTCCTGACGATGCCTGATTGGACACGAACTTTGTAGTTAGTTGTGTTAGTACTCGTCTGTCAGTTTTCGGCCAGTATATATACTTGTATGTTGCAAGGATCGCAACAGGAAATTTAGGTAGGGGAGCGAAGGACAGTTAGAACGTTCGTAGGATGTGTGTGTGGTATGAATGTGAGTGTGTGTGGCCATAAGAAGAAGAAGAAGATCAGATTTTATTTGTTTTGATACGACTGCGGGTGTTGAAATTGTGGGAGAAATGTGCGGAGCAGTAGCTGCGAGTAGGTGGGTGGCGTACGCGACGGGTGCCCGGCCAGCATCCCGAAAATCGCGTCTGTTAACGTGCTGTGCACGAGGCGTACGTCGTAAGAAAGCAGGCGCGAGCTCGCCAATACAAGGGTGGTAGTATCCGAGTAGTTCGAAGAAGCAGCTACGAATGAGAGAGAAGTAGAGAAAATTTGGGGCGCCCAGGGAGAAAGGTCCGGACCGTAGGGGTTACTAACATGGGTGTATGTAGTGGGAAACCGAAATTTAGCTAGGTACGTACGGGTCTTTTAGGTAGGGTATGTGTGTAGTGAGTTTACGTAGGGAGAACGGTCTAACTGACCGATGGGCTTTGGGGTATGCCGGTCGAAGCTGGCACTCGGGTTGTGCGATCTCGAGTTCATCTGGTGAGACCTCCAGGAAGGAGGGGGGCATGGGAAGACCAAAATTGTTGGGTAAATGGGGGATTGAATACGGGTAATTGAGGGGGTAGATTTGTTATTGTGGGTAATTTCGGGTCGGTGTGATTTTATCATTTGTTACTGTTTTCGCTATTGGTTTTAAAAATGGAACGAGCTCTAAATTACGGAAAAGTCTAAATTCTTGAGCGGGTTACTAACATATTGTTTGGTATTTGTTGTGTATACTTGTTTGCGCATCTTCGGGAATTTTCTTATGTGCTTTGCCAAATTTTTCTAAATTGCTATTTTAAAATCGGCGAAAATTTGAAACCGAAAGTAGGCGGAAAAGTGTACCCCAGCTAGGGGGTACCCAAATTATGTGCGCTAGACACGCCGGGACGTCGTGCCCGCGCAGGGGGGCACCTGTTGTATCAATAGGGCTACCCCCTACTCGGGGTAGACTTTTCCGCAACAAGAGAATGTCGAAATTAGTCTAAAACCGCGTTTAAATGCATCTATTCACACGTCACAGTTCGTCATGTTACGTATTTTACGTACTTTTCAAATTGGCGGTATTTGCGCATGAATAAGCGCTCCGCTTTCTGCTCCATAGTTTTTATAACAATAGAAAGGCTGCCAGCGCTTTAATATACCTAAATTGTAGGCTTACACGTTTTTGAGCAATGACGTGTCGTGTGAATAGACTTTTATGCAAACTTTTATAAATTATACTTTTCACGCTAATAATAGAATCTAAATTTAATATTTAAAATTATTATTTTAATTCGTTTATTATTCTGGATGTTGTTTCGGAAAGGGGGACTTAGCCTGAGTTCAAACTGGCCGCTTTTGCAAATTATATATTCTACTCTTGTGTGACTGGCTCACGGCAGTCACAGATTTTCAAGAAGAAGGGGGGAGGCGCGCTCACGCTGGAACAGGGGCTAGGTAGTTAGGTGTGCGCGTCAGTGAGATCTAGGGCTAGGTCCCCTGAGCTAGGCCTACGCTTTTAAGCTAGTTTTTGTTATTTTCTCTTGTTATAAAATGTGATGTTGATTTTATATTAAATAAAAGTTTCGTTTTTCAATAAAATTCTGAATCCGTAAAACTGCCTCTTTAGGGCTTTTTAGGGCCTCCTGATTGTAGTAGCCCTTGGAGGGCTTTGTGGCTATTTGTTGGGGAATTCGTGTGTGAGCCCCGGACCTGTTTAGGGCAGTTTCTGAGCGATTTAGGGCACTTTGCCCCGGCCTTCACCGTTATAGCGCGTTCCACTTGGGCTCGGGCGCACGGTCAATTCTGCCCTCTGGCCCTCGCCTTTTCGGCCCAAACTCCAAGAGCCCCGTGGTTCGCGGTATAACACTTTGTTTTTTTTTTTTTTTTTTTTTTTTTTTTTTTAAATAATTATTTTTTTTAATAAAACTCGTTAAAGAAAAATTATAATAACGAAATATATACCCTCAACGTCCATTTATCTCTTAAATCAAGCCGAACTGAATAAAACTTGAAAACTTTGAATCAGTATAGTGGTGCGACAAAAAACCCTACGCGTATTGCGGGAAAAAACCCTTGGTGTTTTCTGGCCATCCCAAACTAACTTACGCTCCAATTTCTGTGCAATTCTGAGGCTTGTCGCATTTTTCATAAAATATCGTTTTGCATTTTGAAAAATTAAAAAGTGACGATTTCTTAATTTTTTGACTTGTCATAATTTTTTACAAAAATACTATTGGCCAACGCCGTTTGCATTTTTCAGGAGACCTACTTTTTTTCTATACTTCTAAGCCTTAAAAAGAGTGAGAAACATTGTGGTTTACTGTTCAAAGTTTGTGCGGAAAAAACCAAACTGCGGGGAATCCCTATTTTGTTTGGCGACAATTTTTTGCTAAACTCATCCATTGTTGCTACAAAATTTGACAGATCTTTGCTATAAACATGCGCAGGTTTCATTCAAACAGTTTCTTTGTCTGCGAAACATTGTGTTCTGCCGTTTTGGCCCATACCCCGACACCCCTTACAAAACCAGTTTTGGTGATGTTTCATCAAAATTTAGTTATGACAGCCGCGAGCATTAATGAATACGGGGTATCGAACTGAGTAGGGGGTACCCCCCTCAGTTGAGTACGGGGTGTTCAGTTGAGGGGGGGTACCCCTCCCCCCCTCAAAACCGTACATAAACGGGCTATTTCGCGCTCCGCATTGGATCCACGCCCGTAGGCATAATAGGAAGAGTGTCATACTCTTCCTATTATGTACTCTTGATGATATGTAGCATAGAAATAATATTGCAAGGCGACAGGTCCAACCTGTGCGAAAGTGATAAAAGTGGCAGACAACTGTTGTTTAAAACTGCTGCTTGTTCATATAATTTGACCATCCTTTCTCTTAGCTGCTTGGTTAGTTTATATGATTTACACATACTTTTTAATTTAGCCTACGTAATAAAATGAATCGAAATAATTTTTATGTTAGTTAGAATTGTCATAAGCCCTGTTGTTTAAATCCAAAGTATAAAAATGTTCCTTGTTCCTTTTGTCACCATTTTTAAAAGGTCAACGAATTGGCCAAATTTCTTGGTTGTTTTAGTCCTAACCTACCTGTAGCACTCCTTACTAAAGTACAATTCGAATTACATTTTCGTCTTTCGCTTTTTTGTCTTCAAGAACTTATTATATATTATAGGTATTATTTTATTTTTTCATCATTCTAGTTTTTTCGTTTTATCATGTTTTGACTCTTCAATTTTGTAGCTTTAACCTTTGATATTTCGCAAAGTATTTTCTGTACCCAGTGTTTCTTCACTATTTAACATTTATTTTATGTTTTTTATTAATACATGAAGTGTGATCATCTTTAATTTTTAGCTTTTTGTTCATTTTTTGCAAATTTTTGAGTTGTTTTAGCTCATCGTTTATTGCACTTACTAAATAATATCAAATAGCTAAAGGCATTCCTCCCATTATTAAAACTAATGACACCATCGAAAAATACTGCATGCATCAGCCCAAGTCATACATGCCTATATCTAGCGCTTTAGGTGACACTAAAATAATTAGTAATTATTAATAATTACTAACAAATTAGTAGCACTAATCACAATATCATCGATGAAGCAAATGATAGTAACGATAATTCATTACTTTATTGGCACGAATGCCTATTAAACATTCAAATGTTGAACAGAAAAATAATGTCCCGATTTCAAAAGAAAGAAAGAAATGTCGACGCCAAAATACAGATATTTGGTGTTTTGATTAAATATTTGGAAATATTTAACCAAAAAAACAAATATCTGTATTTTAGGTGTATATATTTTTAAAGCCAACCAGTTTTTACGGGCTAAAACTTGTTATGTGTTACTAATTACAATTGACTACACGATTATATTAGGCAAATAAATGACTTAATAATAACTTATAAAACTTTTTAATAATAGAAGTTTTAGTATATACGCAGAAAGAATAAATAATATAGTGTGATTTGGTTAAATATACTTTTGAATAAGTTTGTTGAATAAAAATTTTGAAAAAAATTAAATGCTGTTGCATATAGAAAAAAAACAAATAAAACATACATTTACAGGCAATCTAAGGGTCTTATCCAAAATTGGATTTATCGGATCAGGTTTAACTTTATTTCGTCAATAACGCAGCGTCAGTTAAACGTAATTTACCGAAAATTGGCACACACCGAGATAATGTATGCAAGACATGTACAACGAAATTTCAGCCGGCTATTTTCCTTTTGTGCTGTGTTATTAGCAAATTATTTTAAATCTAATCCGTTAAATTCAATTTTGGATAAGGCCTCTAGACATAATTAACATTGTAATTATGGTAATCTGCATTCGTTCTTGCTTTTTTTTCTAAAGGCTTAGGAATTTTTTATTATATATTTTTGTATGTATTATAATTTTGTACAAAACCGAAAATTTATTTGTTACAAAAGCAGCTAATTAAAAAGTCATTTGACTGATTTCAATCAAGCTTCTGTAGTGGAAGCATTTTTTGTGTCCGGTAAAGGTTCTAACTCGGGCTTGGTCCCAATATTAGCGATAGTGATTTTTTTAACTGTTGTCGAAACGCAAAACAGTTGCTTTACCCAGCTAAAAGTGTAGGCTCTAAGGGGTTGATTGAACGCTACGTAGACCCCTGGGTTACAAATATGGTTACAAATCCAAGCTATATTCACAATAGCACCATAGATTTCCTTAAACTCAATATGGTTCTTGACAGCGTAGAAAATTTGAAAACAGTACGCGGCCAAACAGTAAACAGCGCTGGTCACAAAACACTGTTTGTTCAATTTGCTCTCTTGTCGAATACGTTTTTCTGACACCGCTCTGTCAACTGCATTTTCCTGGCATTGCTGTTTGCGCAATTTACGTACTGCTTTGATGGTCAAAATGTTAATTGTGATTTGGGTCGTAGCGCAAGTGGTATTGTAGATGGTATTGAAACGCTCGGGGATAGGATTTGGAAAGTAAAAGGTCAACAAAAGTTGGTTATATGGCATCAAACAGCTTTCGTATAAGTAAAAGTAAAGAGTCGATATTGTACCGAAAAAAACATGCGGCAACATAATGTAAAACAATGTTCTACCCGGACTAAACCATACGTTCATGTTGGTCCAGTACTTTACAGCCGTTAAACGGTTGATAGCAATCACCACAAACATGGCACCCCCCATCCACCAATAGATAACCGACCACCACCCAAAATACTCATCCAACCAAGTGATTTTGGTCAAATTGGGCGTAAAAACCAATCTTACGCCCGGATATACGGCCGTAGTGGCTAGTTCCAAAACATCGACGAAGCACAGATTTGTTTGAAGTCGAAACATCGGCTTGTTGAACTCATCTTTGGTCAATAAAATAATTCCCGTGAAAAGATTGTGAGCGATACCATACACGCCGAGAATGATGTAAATGAGGCCAGAAACAAAACGAAGATTCAAACCTACTGACGCTTCTAAAAATGAGCAAAAAATTGTAAGTGAAGTATCAAAATAATCATACTACATATGTAGTATATGTACAGCTCATTTCAGATGAAAATACCTCTAACACTAACATGGCTGATGCGTATTTGACGCCAAACTTATACATTCCATTTATTGTCGGTTACATTAATGTTGTGTTGCAATTAAACGGTTGAGGTTTATAAGTTATTAGGGATCGGTGAACACATGTATTATGCATTTAAAAGTGGTAGAAAATTTTGTTAATTATATTTAATCTAAAACTTACTTTCGTCGATTAAATCCGTCAAGTTTTGACTGAGATTACGTTCCATTTTGACCAATTATAGCTATTAATTGAATCAATTAGTTATCAATCAAGACTTATGTAATCCGCAAGTATATATTATATCCTTTATTTGATCAGCAAACTAAAATACAAAACAGTTAATAACGATGATTATACGAAGTAAAAGTGCTATACAATTTGACATTTTACACTCTTTAATGATTTTGATGCAGATATGTTAAAAATCTACTGTTTTGTTTGACACTTTTCCATTGTCTGCCAAGGGCGGAATCGAACCGCCCATCTCCTAGTCTGCAGACCAGTTATCTACCATTTGATCTACTAGCCCAATTGTTGAGTTGTCGCTAACTGCACATCTTAACTATCTGATACGCTTTTCACACTTTTGCAAAAATACAATAATTAATAGTTTACAGAAGAATATATTCTAGTAAAATGGGATTCTTAACCTTAAGATTAACCTAAAGTCGAATAATTACTTTTAGTTTTCAACATTACTTTTCAAAATCAACTGTACATGATGCAAGCTTTAGATTCATTGATGTTAATTACTGGTTCTGTAGCTAGCTAGAAATTACATAACCATCCAATCATTCAAGTATTAAAGCTAAATAAAAATAAAATTAAAAATCTATGAAATTGCCTAAAATGTCCAAAACCCTTATATATATATACAGTGAAGTTAGTGTCAGCTTTAGTTTTATGAAGTCAAAACGAGCATCAAATGAAGCTGAAGCCTGCATCATATAAGTTGATTTTGATCTGTACTGTATAAATACCAAAGGCAGGACATCGAACGCCTTAACTGCTTCGGTGTTCGAATGATACCCTCAGAATACATATTTTCTATTAAATATCCTAGATATAGGAAATTCTGCAAGTTGAATTTTCTCTGATTATAGCTTTTGTCATAATTATCATCATAGTTTGAACAGAATACGTTTATTACTTTTGTTTTATCGTTCCCCTCGGGAGTTAATACTATATATCGGTTCGACTAAATTTTGTTCATAGCAAAAAAATCAAAATCTAATCAGAAATTTGTCATCCTAAACTAAAATTTCTTTCCTGATTATCATATTTATCATCAGTACTGTTCGAAAGAAAAATGAATCTCAGTTACTGCTTGAGAAATTAGTTGAAATAATTACAATGTCGTCACATTTAAATACAAAAAAAATATGACTAAGGATTTATGGGAATAGATAGCATAAAATGTCAGCGTTCATTGCTCATTCAAAGTAGGGAAAATTCATGGCTAATTCAGCCTAGGGAAAAATAAAATTCCAAACGTGACATGCTCTCAAAGTAGTGTTGTTTTAGTATAGAAATTTTAGTTTTTTTTTATTTTTTAGATACATTTTCGTTTAGATACAGTTATAGTATTGCGGCCGAAATTTAGTTTAGTTTTAGTTATAGTTATAGTATAAGCTTTTCGCCGGAGTTTTAGTTTTAGTATGGAGTTTTAGTATAACGCATTTTGACGGCAACCGTGTTTTTCTGATAGTAGTATTGCATCCAATTCATCTCTATCTGCAGTTTTACGGATAAACTGAATCAGTTAAAATTTCACACTGTCAGTTTTCATCACGGGCTATTATTTCCTCAAGGGTCTAAACTTATATACTTTTAGTTGGAGTTGAGGATGCCATATCAAAATAACGAACTATCGTTTAAGGGGGTAGTGTCGCGAAAGCAGTCGATTTTGCGCGACTATAAAACTTTTTCAGTGAAAGATAGGTCATTGGGCCAATTCCTAAAATGGACTTAACGGATTTATTTTAATCGGACTTAACGAGTGGATTTAACAAGCAGCAAAATCCAATTCCTAAAATACCTGATTTAACGGATTTAACTTGTCACGCTGCATATTTTGAATCCGTTTAGTCGGACTTAGCTGAGCACGTTGATGCGCTTAAATCCATTAAATCCGGCATTTTAGGAATTGGATTTTAATTAAATCCGACTATTTTTAATCGGACTTAATTAAGTCCGACCCAATTCCTAAAATACAAGATTTAAAGTCTTTGTAATGTTTCCGTTTTGCTCCCAAGCGTCATAAAGCAAATCGACCAATCAAAATATGGCTGATATAACATGTGATACCAGGATCAGCCAATTATAACCAAACTTGCCTACTAGTGAAAGAATAGCGTGGGTTTGTGGTGCGTTATTAATTCCATCGTAATTTGTGTCTTTTTCAAAATATTTTGCGTGAAAAATTTTAGTTTTTCAATTGTTGTGCTCAGCACTCAACTCAACTGTCTTAAAAGTTTATAAAGACATTTTAATGCATAGATTATAACACCCTAGCAGTCTAGTGGTTTAGATTTTTGCTTCCCACCCTACTGATCACAGGTCGAATCCCACTTGAGAATTTCTGAAACTTTTTTTCCCCTGTAAACGCAATTGATACTTTTTTTAAGATGCTTTAAACAAAATGCAGTTGAACCACTAGTTTTATACACTATGTATTAGGGTCGATTCATACTTACAGCCGTATAGGTATATGTCTGTTTAGCCAACCAAATTCTGCAATAATCACGCCACAATTTGACCAGTTAACTGATTGACACAGTTGACAGTTACGAGGAGTCCATGTCAGTTCAAAAAATTTAATCATAAAAAAATTTAAGCAAAAAAGAAGAAAATGCTGTATCTTTCCAACTGCATTCAACCAAAAATTGCACATATAATTTTAAAAACATTTAAAAACACTGTAATTAAGACGATTAATTGTTCAAAAAAAATTGGGCACACGCGCGCGCGCAAATGCGAAACTAGAAGGCGAGTGGTCGAGTGAAATCGTATTGGACAAACATTATGGCACGTGTCACTTCGAATAAGCACGTGCTTTGTCAATGACCAATGAAATATAAGCTGCTTTTCTGAACATGACGTAATCTGCTGTGATTGGTAAATTTCTCATATTGATTTTTAGCGCGTGACGACTGTGATTGGGTAATTTAAAAATTGAATAAAAGCACGTGATTTTTGGAGCCTGTTTGTTGCATATGTGAATATTAGTCTGCATATGTGAACGCATAAGGGAGCATGAGGATTTGTGCATATGTGTGTATGTGTACCACATGGAACACACAAAGGTAAGAATTATAGGTTTTTCAGCGGGAGTTTGGACGCAACAATTCACAAAATCGTATAAAAAATGGCGTTTCGAAAAGCCTTTGTAGTTAACGGTTAAATCTAATTTATAATTTTTTGATGTTGCGTACTTGTAATAGGCATCAAAAACCACCAAACTCTTTGAAAATGGAAAAATACTGAATTCAGAAGTAGCGAGTGTGTGTGTTTTTGCTTAATAATAACCAATATTTAGAGTATAACTAAAAAAATAAAATGTCAAAACTTATGCAGTTGAAAAGCCCAATTTATGCGCTTTCATTTGACATATTGATCGTCCAAATCGGTTAAGGTAGTCTAAAGTTATAAGCAAATAAGTGAGACGCACCCTGCCTTTAAATCCATTAAATCCGCGTAACGTTACGCGGATTTAAAATGCCACAATTTGCATGTAGTTTTAAATCCGAATATTAAACGGATTTAAATAAATCCATTTTTGGAATTGGATTTTTGCTCAGCGGACTTAATTAAGTCCAGCAGCACGTTTAATCCGAAAGTATTTTAGGAATTGAAACGGATTAAAAACTTAAATCCGGTGGTATTTTAGGAATTGGATCGGACTAAAATAAGTCCGTTTAGTCTGTCTGAAACTTTGAATCCGATAAATCCGAAATCCAATTCCTAAATTCCGGATTTAATTAAGTCTAATCCGTTAAGTCCATTTTAGGAATTGGCCCATTGTTATTTATATATTCTAAAAATATGTTTCAAGGCAAATATTTTTGCCAAGTTTCAGCAAAACTGATGCAGCATACAGTTAGCAGTGAAGCCGCAAAGTCGGAAAAATGACGTTTTGAAAACCTATTCACATTTGATATTTTCGTCACAATTAAAAAACTTTTTGTTTGAATTCTTTACACAGACTAAAATCACATATGCTCTAGTTTATGCACACAAAATTTAGTACAAATTGTTTCAGTGGTTGCGGAGTAATACCTGTTTGAACTGTGAAACTGTGCGTAAACTGTGAAGTACTCACAGCAATAATGATAAATTGTGAAAAATTTAGACACTTATTTTAAAATCAAAAAAAACACGAACCTTCATTTTTTATTTTTTTTATTTGTTGGAAAAAACTGTGCGTCAAAACATTACATGTACTTCACAAGCTGGCCAATCTGATATCTGCCTCGATTTTTTGAACTTTTATGTCTCTATTGTGGGATGTCTGGCTCACAAATGGTGATTGGTTAAAAATATTGGTACATATTGGTAGTCTGGTGTCTGGCAGTATTTATTTGATACCATATGGCACTTCACTAGTTTCTCAGTGAACGTACAATTTCAAAGCAAAAACCTCTCGTTTTGCAACCTATGAGCAAAACTGCTTTGGCGACACTACCACCTTAAATAAGTCAGCGACTTTTTTCCAAACCCATTCCTAAACTGCCACTGAACTAAACCGATTTAATTCACATCATTAACATGCGCGTGCATAGTTAAATCCGTTTATATTGACTAGTAAAGCTGTGCGTTGAAAGTTAAGTAGGTATGTATTTAACATGATGATTTAGTAACGACATTTTTTAGCATGAATTTAAACTGTTTAGACAAAAATTTTTCCCTTAGTCCGGTAAAGGAATGGCGCACTGGTAAATACTAGGTTTTTCCCGGGCCGGGCCGCGGCCGCGGCCGTATCTCGGGCCGGTAGCCGGCCGGGCTGCATTGATATTGATTTTTGTCACTTTCGCTCAGGCTGCTTGCTAGTATGCACACTAGTGAAATGTTACGTCAAATGCGCGCATTCGATTATGCAATTAGTGTTAGTTGTGTCCGTGTGCCTCTGTTGCAGTCTAAGTCTCGATTCATACTTATGTAGCCGTATGTCCTTTCAGTCGGCAAAATTACGAACACGCAAAAGTTTACTGCAAAAGTAATCCAGTGAGAAGGGTGAACGTTTGACAATATTAGGCCTGTTGCGCAGTAAAAATTAATTTTAAACAATACAAGAGTGCAATTGGAAGAACATAACACTCCGCCTCATTTAGAATTGTTTTAGCTAATCTTGTGTTGTGACCACATGTCGGTAATTGTAAAAAAAACCCAAAACCTCAAGTCATCCCAGTACGCAGAGTCCAAAATGCAGTCGGTTTTATGGTTTTTCGTTTTCTGAGCTCATATTGCTGCTTTGGTGGCGGTGTAGCAGGTAGTTTTGGGCAAAATTAGCAGTATTTTTACCAGAAGGAGTCATTACTCCTTATGTGCAGGTTGTTTGATTTAAATAAGAATAAGAATAGCTTGAGAATAAGTCGGTGCAGTCGGCCGTAAGGCACAATTTATACTTGTCCGAATGTCCGTTCAGCCTGCAGAATGACGTCACTAGCAGCCTAGTGCAGTGGATCAGCCAGGCAATGTGACGTCATTATTTCGTCATTTTGTCGGCAGAACGGACATCCGGCTGTAACTATGAATCTCAGTTTCTGTTTCTTTTGTTTTGATTGTCCTTTTATCCTTCCAGTTTTTTAGCTTTTCGGTTTTGTTCATTATGAAGCTCGGCCCGCAGCCCGGCCCGCAGCCCGGCCCGCGAGTGATAGGTTAGTTTAGTTTAGTTAGTTTTGATTATTTAGTTTATTTTTTAGTTTTGATACAGTTATAATATAGCGCGCTGAAATTAGTTTAGTTTTAGTTATAGTTGTAGTATAGCCAATTTGATTTAGTTTTAGTGTCACATACTAAAACTAGTTTAAGTAGAAGTTATAGTATACTAAAACAACACTATCTCGAAGCATATTGGACAATTTATATTGTGCCATACAGAAACTAGAGTGATCTAATTATTTGTTATACTCATTACAGACATCTCACATTCAATTTCAATATCAGTTAATAATCGATATATGAAAATAAATTTCTTAAAAATTAATAGAGGTATTGAAACTGAAAATAATATCGTGAATGAAACAACATTGAACTTGACTGTTCTTAATCCTGCTATTATTTGTCGCCGGCTAGGCCGTTCTGTAGTTTAAGACAACTTCTTTTTTTGCACATGTTGAGAATGTAGGGTCACCCCCTACTTGAGGCGGGTTTTCCTGCGCCCAAAATATCGAGAATATTCCAAAAATACAGCGTTGGTTTTGTATCTTCACGTTTGAGAACTTGCAGATTCGTACTTTTTAACAGTTTCCAAAATATCAGTATTTGTGAATAGAATTGCGCTCTGCGCTTCGTTTGTATACTTTTGAGATAGCAGAAAGGCTGCCAGATACTTTTTGCCTATCTGTGCTAGCTTGCGAGCGTCGAAAATGATGACGTGTCGCATGAATAGGAAAATATTTCAACATTCTGAAGTTTCTCTTCATACCTAAATTGCAGCGTCTAAATTTATTAATAAAACGTAATATTTAAATTATTTCAATATATTTGTTATTATGTTTGAACAGGGGAGCTAACCCGCATCCGATTTGGCACGCACCAAAAATGTTGAATATCTCTTATGTGTGGTCTGGCTCACAGTAGTCAGACAATTCTCTGAAACGGGGGGTTTGGCACCGGCGCATGAACAGGGGTTAGGTTTTGAGGCCCCGCGTGCCATGGGGGTTTTTGAAGGTTCCCCTGTTTACCATCAAGGAACTAGTCATAGGCCCGAGGCAGGAGAGAGTAGTGGCAGGTCAGCTGAAGCCAAAACCGGGCACAGGGGTAAGCACCAAAGATGTGCTGTTTGAACCGCATGTAGATTTCATTGCGAAACACCAATTATACGCCAGTACAACTGTCTCTAGAGTGAAAGCTGGGCGAATCCCACTAAAAATTTTGAACCCCCATCCCACCAAGATGATAATACCAGCAAACAGTTTTGTGGGGTTATGCCAGGAAGTGGTGGATGGAACAGAAACCATCTGTGGGGTAGGTGACAAGGTAGGGGATGGTCAAGATACCAAGTTGCATGTCGATCCAAAATTTCGGGATGAGTTTCGACAGAAAGTGAGGGAAAAATTAACCTTGTCACACATGAGTGGGGAAGGAAAAGCGAAATTGGAAGAAACCCTGGTTACCTACGCGCATCGGTTCAAACCCGCGCAGACCGTAGGTACCATGAATCAGTTTCAACATCGGATAGACACCGGGGATGCCAAACCTATTCGGCAACAGGCCTATCGGGAGAACCCAATTCGAAAAGCAGTCATTAAAGAGAAAATTACGGAGTTACTCCAAAAGGGGGCCATCGAAAAATCCGATTCCCCGTGGGCTTCGCCAGTTGTGTTAGTGAAAAAGAAAGATGGGGACTGGCGTATGTGTGTGGATTTCCGAAAAGTGAACGCGGTAACGCGCAAGGACGCTTACCCCTTACCCCGGATTGAAGATCTCCTTGAGTCAGTACGGAACGCAAAATTTTTCTCGAAACTAGATCTAGTGGCAGGGTATAATCAGGTCCCGATGGCCGAAGACGATAAAATCAAAACAGCGTTCATAACGTACCTAGGGATCTACCACTACAATGTGCTGCCGTTTGGGTTGTGCAACGCACCGGCAACATTCCAGCGAATTATTGAACAGGTAATGGGCGGTTTTCCAGTTTATATCGATGACATCTTGCTACCTGATACCACCGAGGCAGCCCATATAAAGTCTTGGCAGGTAGTGTTGCAGCGGGCGACTGACCATGACATCTATTTTAAGATCGATAAGACTGAAATCGCTCTAGCGTCGGTTGAGTTTTTGGGTCACGTGTTGACCAAAGAGGGAATAAAACCTGCCATGGGCAAAGTAGATGCCATAGCACAATTCCCAACCCCCAAGAATGTCAAAAAAGTTCGGGTTTTCATGGGGATGTGTAATTACTACCGGAAATTTATCAAGGGCTACGCCGAAATCTCCCGCCCCATCTACCGGTTGCTGCGAAAGGATTGCTCCTTTGACTGGGACGACGCTTGCGACAAAAGCTTCGAGGAGCTGAAAAAGAGCCTGATGACAGCGCCATGTCTGGCATACCCGGACTATTCTAAAGAGTTCATTTTGGTCACTGATGCGTCGCGCTCAGGCTTGGGAGCAGTCCTGGAGCAGACAGACGAGAAGGGGAAACTACACCCCATTGCATTCGCAGCCAGATCCCTGTCCAGAGTTGAGGAAGGGTATGGCAATACGCACCTAGAGTGCCTTGGCATCTACTGGTCGGTCACCCACTTCAGACACTACTTGTTGTCCAAGCCGTTTACCATCTATACGGACCATAAGGCTCTGCAATGGATGTTGAATGCAGACTCCAAAGTGTACTGGGGGCAGGTAGCGAGATGGGCTATAGCTCTTTCGGAGTATAAGTACAAAGTCATCCATAAACCTGGACGTTTGAATGTTGTGGCCGACGCGCTGTCGCGCAACCCACCGGCGGGTACTGAACCTGAGGCAGACGAGTTAGACCCGTTGGCAGATTTGTGTGCAGGTGTGTCAGCGGTTACAGAGGGCACGCCAGCTTTGCCCAACAGCATTTCGATGGCACAATGGAAAAGAGCACTAGCAGATGACCCTTTTGCTTCGGCAATAGTGGCATTCCTAACGCGCAAAATTCTCCCAGATGATGAACACCTTGCACTTTATTTGCGTCGTTTCGGGCATGATTTTGTTTTCCTTGATGGGTGTCTATATCGATACCATGTTAGCTTGAGAGGCACCCGAGTGGGGTCGTCTACCCAGTTGCTGGTGGTGCCACCACCTTTCCAGGCTAGATTGATCGAGGAGTGCCATGTTGAGCCTGCGGGTGGTAGCCATGCGAGCTATGGCACCACACATTTCCGTGTTGCATCTCGTTACTATTGGCAGACCCTGACAAAAGATGTCTTGGAATTCCACAAAAAGTGTCGAACGTGCGCCTTTTGCGACAAGGGCCCGAGAAAGTCCCAGGCAGTACTTAGGTTGTTGCCGACGGTCTTGGCACCATTCGAAAGAGTGGCAATGGATATTACCAAAGCACCTGATCTGCAAAACGGCAATAAAGCCATCTTGGTTATAGTGGACTATTTCTCCCGATGGGCCGAGGCATACCCGTTGAAGGGACAGACGTCGCAAGAGGTCGCACAGGTGTTCGTCAATAAATTCATAGCGACGCATGGGGTGCCACGTGAGGTGCTGACGGACCGAGGTGCCAATTTTGTGTCCAATTTTTCCAAAACGGTCTATAGCTATTTCGGCGTAGGGAAATTGCAAACAACTAGCTATCACCCGCAGTCAAATGGCCTGGTCGAGAAATTGAATGGCACACTCCAGAAGATCATGCGAACAGCAATCTCGGCTAGTAGGCAAGACTGGGATGAGATACTCCCATGGGTGCTTTTCAGCTACAGAAACTCCCCGCACTCTGCACTAAAAGATACGCCATTCTATGTTGTGCACGGACGCGATCCGTTGCTACCCACAGATGTGCTGTTCAAACTACCTGAACCGTTAGTGGGTGATGCCGTACCCGACTACGTGAGAAAGCTGCAGGAGCGGCAACGAATTGCGTATGCCGCGGTACGGGACCACCAGTTAGCCTACCAAGAAAAGTATAAATCGCGCTACGACCGACGCGCTAAACCAGCAGACTATGCGGTCCGATCTTTCGTTTTGAAAAACATCACTAAGACTCCCGTTCCAACTGGCCAGAAGCGCAAGTACATGGAACAATGGGAGGGTCCGTATCGTGTTGTTGCAAAACTATCGGACAATGTCTACGAAATCGTAAGACATGGGGTCCCTGGCGCGAAGGTCGAGCGCGTAAGCATACAGCGCCTCAAGCCATATTATGGGCCGGAATGCGCTGACCAAGAATAACAATAAAACATAAACGAAATTGCATGTAATACTAACAAATAAAATTAGGGACTGGGTTAGTTTTAGTTGCGATGCATGATTACGCTTTTAAATTATTTTGCGCTATTTTACTTTCATCAGCTATTTTCAGTTATTTTAATTATATTTTATGAAGTGGTTTGTTGGTTTTTCTTTCATGCTTTACTTTCGATTATTTTGCTTTCAAAAAATATGAAACAATGTGTCAAACGAGTTTAAGAAATTAGGGTATATAGGTAGGGTGTAAATTTAGGGTGTAAATTATAGGGTTTAGAATAACGAAGGAAATTGGTCGCGCAGTAGGCAAGGCGTAGGTAGGATAGTAACGGAGTAGTAATGTAGGCACAAGTTTTGGGTAACGAGTAATGAAGTGTAGAGTAATTCGCACTGTTGCACGCGATATATAGTTGATACCTGGCACAAAATATACACCTCTATGTTACATCACCTTAGAGCACAAGCACTAATTTATGCTAAGTCGGACTCAGATTCTTAACCTCTGTTAGATGTCGTAACAGCACCGGTGGGTCGGGCAGAAAAGTATTATTGTGTGTTCTAATATAAGATCTACAATTTTGCGTGTATTTCAGGGTGATTTAATTGATTAATGAATTGACCGATCGGCCGATCATGGCACGGATGGAGAAGCGGACCATCGACCGCGCCCAGAGCCAGGAGTAAAGCCGACGGAAAGTTTCCCAGTAGACTAGGTCTTAACAAAGCCGTAGCAATAGTTAAGCAGTCTGCAGTTTAGATACTAGTTATACTAGAAACACTCGGATTTGACACACAAACATTTTCTGCCCGATTTTGACTCCATTTTTGTTACTTCTTTCGCCGTCCGCCTATCCATGTTTTCTGTTTGCATGATCCTTGTCCGTTTTATGATTTAATTATTATTTGATTTAATTTTTGTTTGGCTTTTGTTTGAAATTTACTAACGATAAATTATCACCACCGTACGGACAACATGGATCCAAATCAGCCATCTACCAGTGAATGGCCGCGTGAACGCCCACCGCCGGAGCCGCAAGAACAGCCAAAGTCCAAGAAGCAGTCAGTGCCAATGTATGTTTTGGCCATGAAGCAGGACGAGAATAGACTCCATGCGGCGGTGCAGCGGGTCAGAGCGGTAAGTAAATTAACATTGCCCTTTGATCCACAAATCGTCCCTGTGCGTATAATCGATGACGTGGACGCGTGGACATTGTTTGAAGAACGGATCATGCACAGACTGGATAATTGCCCCTTCGCAGCGTTCGACCTCGAAGGATGCGCAGCCCCGACCATGGGAATCCAGCCGGAGGCGAGCATAGCCACGATTCAGTTGGCGTTCCCTCCGATGGAACAAGACGGGTTCCTCACACCCGAAATTTTTATCATTTTGCCCATGCTTATATATTTTCAGACACAAGATTTCGCCAGACTGCGGAAATTGCTGACGTCGATCCTAGTGTCACCAAATGCCGCCTTAGTGGCTTTCGGGGGAGAAAACGACGTCATCCGCCTGGCCAGGGGGCTGAACATTGACGCATCCACCTCCATCGTGACGTTCGCGCAGATGTGGAACCATGTGGGACGGAAGTACCCACCCAGGCTTCAGATGAAACCGGTAGACAACCGGCCAGCCCAGTGGTGGAAACCATGCAGAGAAGGGGAAGGAAGACCGGGATTTCTGCGGTTCTTTGCCATGGAAGATTGGTTCCCGCAGAGCCGACCTTTGTTCATGCCTGTCCCCACTTCGTTCAGCATGTCGTATGCGATTGTGGATGTCTGGGTGTTATACCAATTCACCATGGAACTACTCAGAGTTACGAACCCAGACCCGTTGATATTCAGAGAGCTGTTGACGCAGAAACCGGTGAAAGCGACGAACCCCGATCAAGCGAATCGAGCGGGCGATCTTCTGTTTTCATACAGAGCGCCGAAAATCGATGATTTCGAACGGGGGGTCTCGTTGCTGAACAAGAACTTTACCATGCCGGTGATCAAGATGTATGAACGAAGCAAATGGATCTGGCCGGACCTTACCAAACCGTGGTATAATCGGAAGCCGACAGAGTTGCTGCCGGAATTCGTCAGTCGAAAAGGGGGAGACGGAGAGCAAAGATTGAAGAGCAGGCGTGCAAGACGAAAACAGAGACAAGAAGAAGAGGAAGATGAGGATTGGCGCTCAGGAGGGAGCCTGTTGCCGACAGGGCCACTCATTACTACAGCGCCAAAGGAGGTGCACGAGCCATCCTCGGATGAGGACGAAGAGGTGATGGAGCGGTTGCCAAAGGAAGAGCAAGAGCGCAACCTCAGAAACATCGGGTTGTGGTTGCAGAAGATGCACCCGGTGGACTACGCTACCTGGACTTATGGAGCCAGACCCGCAGAGGAGACGGACATCGAGGCGGTGGAGTCACCATGCCCAGAGGGGAGAAAAACCCCAGTTTTGCACATAGAGCAGTGGGTGAAAGCCTCAGAAGAAAGAGCCAGGAGAGAGGCAGCGGAGCTGGAGGAAGAAGCAGCCGCTGGGAGGAAGCGTGCCAACTCCACACCGGCACCTTCAGAGCGGTTGGTGGCGGAGCTGCGGGAAGTGATGCGGAAGAAACGCCGGACGACATCGGGACCGGCACCGAAATCGATGGAGGAGGTGGTGGTGAATCTACAGGAGATGTACCGTCTGTACAAGGAGATGAAGCCACAGAGTGCTTGGGGAGAAGCGGTGGAGCAGACGGAGGCGACATCGCCGGCTACCTCGGCGGAATCTATATTCCTGGGGTCTCAGCTGAGAGGGGCGGAGAGTATGCGAGAACCGGAGATTCGGCAATTGAGGGGGGCAGCGTGGCAACGTGAAGGGGAAGAAACCCACGAT
This sequence comes from Trissonchulus sp. WLG1_4, assembly GCA_030248245.1. Classification (NCBI taxonomy): domain Eukaryota; kingdom Metazoa; phylum Nematoda; class Enoplea; order Enoplida; family Ironidae; genus Trissonchulus; species Trissonchulus sp. WLG1_4. The sequence continues at coordinate 6,310 of JASANF010015601.1, read as the reverse complement.
AAGCCGCCAGTGCCTGTGCCGACGGGAATACCGGACAACGAGTGTTATGCCCTGGGCGAACCCACGGAAAAAGAAAAAGGGCTGGCAGTGCAGCCGGTGACGCCGAGTGCCGTGTGGACGGTGTCGTACCTACCTACGTCGCCACCGAAGAAACAGCAAGAGCTACCACCAATAGTGCAGACGGAGTCCGCGACGCCGCCAATCCCAGTTATCATCGCACCGAGGCTAGCGAAAATGGCAGCCGAGGCTGAGGAGAGAGCGCGTATGGAGGCGCTGCCGAAACTTAGGGTGATACCACCGACACCAACGGAGGAAGTTGAGAGAAGACTCCCAGCGACTCGCCCAAAGGAACCGCCGCCGAGCATAGTCCCCAAGCCTTCGAGAGGTCGTGGTCGGGGTATAAGACCGCCGTCCCCCCAGGTCACCCCGCGTTTGGCGCAGTCTCCTATTCGCATGGCAGCCACGCGACAAAGGGATACACCGATTCCACCGTCTGTTGAGTCACGCCCAGGGTCCGCAGCTAGCTCCCAAGCATCCGCGCACACGATGGTGCAGCCACCGGGAGAGTCACCTATGCCGATGACGACGCAGCCGCCGGCGTACGCTTTCAAACCAGTGCCGCGGCCAATCGAACTCCGGATGAAGATGCCGGAGCCGCAGTCAAGCATAGAGAGGCAGCTGGCACAGCTAACGCAGTTTGTCCAACAACTACCGAGGGCGCTGGTACCTCAGCAGATACAGCAGCCAATGGTGCCACAGCAGCAGCCCCAACAGCCGATGATGCAGCAGCAGTGGCCAGTGCAGCCATGTCCGCCGGGCTGGGAACGTCCTACGGATCCGCGTCTCAGGCCAAGAGAGAACCAGCCGCTTCGTCCTGTGGTAGTACACCCGCAGCCGCAACCATCGCAACGATTGCCGGCAACAACACCGAAGAAGAGAGCGGGGCGTACTTCGGTTAGGACCATCCGGTTGGCTATGCGCTTTGTGTGCGGAGAGCTGGGAGACGAGGAGTTCGAGCTGACGGTGGCCCAAGCGTGGCAGTTAGTGCGGGAAAGTATTCCCAAACCTTGGGGTTTACCAGTGCCTATGTTCGATAGAATCGAGCGACGTTACGGCATCTGGGTAACGTACCTGGAACCACCGGACGAAGAAGGCGAGGAATGGACGACTTGGCGAGGCGACAACGGCGAGTCGCGGGGCGAGTTCATCCGCATCGATAAGATCTGTGACCCGCTGTATGTTGAACTGCCGTGGGTGAATATGCCGATCGGTCTGGTGCGTGCAAACCGTGATGCCCGCGTGCGGGACCGGTTTGCTCTGCAGGACACGCGTGCACCAACACCGTTGCAATGTCCGGAATATAAAGTGGTCTTGGCAGGAGGAGCCACGGCCGAAGGTGCTCCAGCAACCAGACCCCTTGTGGGGAAGGAACTCGAAGAAGAGGAGTACAAGGAACCGTTGGCGTACGAACACTATGGTTCCATCGAGGAGTTGCCGCCACAGATTGCAGAGGACATCATCCGAGAGGCAGACGCCGAGGAGGCAGTGCGTGAGGGGCCGCCCGAAGAGGAGTTAGTGCAGTGGGCGCAACCACAAGTCCAGGAGGTGGAAGTCATCGGAGAGGACGAGGAGGAGCCGGAACCACCTGAAGGCTCTTTCGGCCCAATGAATATGCCTGGTATCTCGGGATCCGGGAAACCAGGGGGTCGCTATGGCAGGGGCTCGCTCTTGGTAGGGGAGGATTGGTTGGATGGGCACAAAGTCCCCCACACGAAGTTCACGGTCGCCGAAACGATGCGAACACCATCGCCCATGATTCGGTATGTCGTTCGACCGTTCACGGGAGCAGATGCACCGACGCGGAGGCGCGAGGAACCGAACATCACAGCGCCCGCGGTGCCGAACAACGCCGAACCGCTGAAGGTACGACCGCCGAGGCAGCAGCTGGACGAAACGCCATCAGCGGCAGTGGAACAGCAGGCGCGCCCAGGACCAGCCCGAGTTCTGGTCAAGTGTTGGTCGTCGTCCAGATGGCAACTGCTGCAAATTCCAACTTCAGGGGTGGTGAAAGATGAAGATCCAGTTCACCCAATTGCTAGAATGATCAGCGAGTTTCTGGAACGATGGATAACTACCGCGAACCGTGGGCCACACGTGTGGGGGATGAGCCATAAGAAGAAGCGGGGAATCGTGCAGATAGCGTTTAAGCGATTTGCGGCACGAGTCCAATTCGAATTTTCACGCGAGAGTTACATCACCCCGCAGGAGCGAGACCCGTATGGGCGTCCGCTGCATTTCCAGGCACAGGACACGGTGGTGACCATCTATATCCCAGCGTTGTATGCGCGAGACGGGGAGCTACGATACACACCGATGGTGCTGGAAGGGCGTGATACTAATGCGGACACTGCCCAAATGCGAGCCCTGGCCATTGTGGCCCCTTTGCCACACATAATCCCCGACTTGGTGAATCTGGGCCCAATCTATCGTTTGCGGGCTAACCAGGGACATGCTGAGTGCCTATTCGCGTACACGGAGATCCTGCAGAGTGCACTCATGGAGAAGGTGAAGTTGGCGAGACACGAAGGGAGACGTCGTCCCCAGATTTTTGGTTTCTTCACCAACCGTTTCGTGTTCTCGAATCACCACATCGTGCGCCGGGGGCCAAACCACAGTCCAGTCCCGTTCGAGTACGAAGGGAAACAGTTCTACTGTGGTGAGCAGGTATACTACTATATCAAAGCGCGAGATGGATACGGCCTTCATGACATCGCGGAAAAGTTGGCGTGTGCGACCTCGCCGGGACAAACGAAAGTCATGGGCGATCGGGTCTTGGCCGAGCACAATTGTCGTGCTGGTCTGTGGTACCGTCTGATGGCATTTCGGACTATGTACCTGATGTGTTTGGCCCGAGCCCAGCAGTTGCCCGAAGTGAAAGAAGCCTTGCGGGAATCTCGGAATGATGTGCTAGCCGAAGCGTGCTTTTCAGATCGGCGGTGGGGCATTGGAGTGCACATCCGGGATCGCAACTTGAAATGGCTTGAAAAGTTCCCGGGCGAAAACTGGCTTGGTCGCTGCTGGATGTTGGTACGCGATGTGTTGTTCCCTGAGTTCATCGATAGTCAGACCCGAGAAAAGATCCAGAAGGAATACAAGGCATGGGTCAAGTCCTCGCGAGCCAAGGAAGATCGGCTCAAGCCAGGACAACAACAGCAATCGCAACAGTGAGAATGAGGGGAGAGCGCGGCGTTGGTGGATACGGGGTATCTCGCATGGGTATCTTGGTTTAGAACAGCTTGGTGCCGCATATCCTCAACGCCGTTAGAAACCAGCGTATGACAGTGAAAATTTTGTTGTATTTTCATCGGGATAGTAATTCAATATAATCGTTTAATGTTTTTCTTTTTTATTTTCAACCTGTAAATGCGTAAATTGCTGTGAAATTGCTAAATTTTGTACGATAACCGGTTAAATTGTTTGTTTTGTTTATATATTATAGAGGATGTCGACACCCGGAGGCATGTTGTAGTTCACCTGGTTCGCATGGTTATCTTGGTTTAGAGTAGCTTGCCAGGCGTACGATCTCTTGACCCACGGTGGTTCGTATCCTCGAGCGGACGTCTGCGTCTCGCATGGTTATCTTGGTTTAGAGTAGCCTGGCGTAGGTGTCTTGCTTTAGTCGGACTTGACGTTAGCGTCGGACCCTCGCATGGGTATCCTGTTTCGGAATAGCTTGGGTAAGGCGCTTGGTAGCTCGGACTTGACTATAACCCTATAGTTCTCGCATGGTTATCCTGGTTTGGAGTAGCTTGAGCCATAGGGTCCTTGTTAACCCGGATGTGACGACGCGTTTCATCTGTTTCCTCGCATAGGTATCTTGGTTTAGAATAGCTTGGAGATAGGTGTTTCGCATTATTTAAGACTTTCAGCATCACTTCCTCGCATGAGTATCTTGTTTTAGAATAGCTTGGTCGTGGTTGCTTTGGGAGGACGATCAATGGAGGTCTTCATCTGCGTCTCGCATAGGTATCTTGGTTTAGAATAGCTTGACGTAGGTGTTTTACCAAAGTAGGTTGTCGTCTCAGCACGGTACTTGCTCTTCGCATGGTTATCTTGTTTTAGAATAGCTTAGAGTAGGTATCGGTCGTGTTTTTCTCGGATTGACGTTATGGTGATGACGGTACACGCAGCAGTCGCATGGGTATCCTGTTTCGGAGCAGCTTCTGTTGTGTGGACTTGGAGTCGCCGAGCAGCGGCATGGAGGAGGGCGTGTCACTCTGGCGTTGGCGATCGCATGGGTATCTTGTTTTAGAGTAGCTTTCGTCGGTGTTAGGGGTCCATGCCTTCTGACGGACCCTAGGTAAGTTTTGCTTCGGTAGTCGCATGGGTATCTTGTTTTAGAGCAGCTTCTGCCGTGGTAACGCGAACTTAGGTGAAATCGACCAGCCGTATGCTCTCACGAAGTGAACGTTAGCTACCCCCTCCAGGTGGGAGGGCCTTTACCCGGGGGGTGTGCGAGTTCACAGACCCCATCCCAACCAGTAAGTTCGGTGGCCTATACGTGAGCTGCAGCTCTCTGGCCCCCTCGGCTTTGGCTCATAGGGGGCACCCTCTCACTGCAGTTTCACGCGGGCTGAGGTGAGGTAATAGTTAATCTCTTTTCAGGGCGTAGAAGGCTAGAGCACCGTGAATACTAGAGGAGTCGTGACCCTAGGGTGCAAAGGCCGGATTATGTGCGGTAATAGTAAAAAGTGAAGCATTTCCTTTCTTTCTAATTCGTGTACTTGTATACTAATACTGTACATACTTATTTCGAATCTCAACACTTGTGCTTTATTTCATTGCCATTAGTCATTTGCTCAACTAACATGTACAGATTAGTGATTGTCATATTTGAGCTTATTTTCGAATGTATACTCACCAAAATTTGATGTACAGATAGTTTAACATCATATAGTATGTACAGAATGTCGCATTAGTATAGTTACTTACACTAGTTTTACTTACACCGTTGGGTTTTTCTGTTTAGTTTTCTGTTGCTAGTTTGAAACCTATGGAATTGACACCAGTATTGAGTTTTAACTAATACACTAGAAGGCTTGGTACTAAAATGTGGCCCAAATTGGGTTTACTAACTAGTTAGTTTTGTAGTAGTATTTTCGGGCACATTGGCCATCTCGGTACTTACATATTTCCTTTAATTTCATTATTAAACCGACGTTAACAGTTTTAAAAATGAACAAAATTAACACACTTATATGCGTTTATTAAAATTTGTTAATAAAACAAGCAAAAGATGATGTAAAAATTATAACCTAAAACATAATAGAATTTCTCTTTACTAAACTACACTGTGTACACACCCGTATATTACAGCATTACGGCCCCAGCGCGTAGTACAGAGCCTAGCAGTTTAAACTGCGTACGTATATGCTAGGCAACAGCCCAGCAAAAGGGACCAGCACATAGACACTTTACTACGCAGGCTGGAAACAATGCAAAGGCTCTGTACTGAACTGCGTGCAGTGGGTGCCACAGTGGAGAGATGTGGAGTGGAATGAGTGTGTGTGCAGTGCATGAGATTATAAACAGCAAATACAACACATAGACGCGTCTTGGTTTACGTATGTCCTTTATATTAGTCGAAAAGACAGGTATTGTGTGGGTGTTTGGGATAAAAGGGGGAGGAAAACCCCCATATAAAGTGGGTGTATCCCAAGGCGCGGACTATATACATGAAAGACACGGGAGTAAGTACCAGGGGGCTCTTGTTGCGATCAAAATTGAATTACTAATTTTTATCTTGTTGGGCCGAAAATTTTTATCTAATGTATTGTGTTTGAACTAAATTATTAGGTATTGTGTTTGAGTGATTTTCTCTTCTTTTGAGTTGGTTTTGTTTTGTTTGGTTAGAAGTTTTTGGTTAAAGTTTTAAGTAACAAAATAACAAATTTGGCACTGTATGCGTAATAAAAGATTGTGAGAGCAACAGTACAGTTTTAATAGAGTATTGCGGAAAATTGACAGTGAAATTTAAATTTGAAAAGTGTAAATTTGTGTGTGTGAGGACTAGGGAAAGTCCAGTCCTACCCCTAAAAGATAAGCCCCAACGAGAAACGGCCTAAGCGAGGAGCCGCACTGTGGACCGGAGGATAGGCAGCGACGGTGGTGATCCAGAGGTGTGCGGAGACGTATTTCGGCGGAAGCGAAGAAACTGGCTGGCTACCCTGCGAAGAACGATGCCCCACATCGAACTTTTATTGCTGCAGCCCTATTTGGGGGGCAAGTTGACTGTATTTCTGCTTGCGGA
>JASANF010015600.1:0-23994 GCA_030248245.1 Trissonchulus sp. WLG1_4 | reverse complement strand
AGATTTACGTAAGAACCAGAACTTGTGCAACCCCCGCCCCCTGTGATACCGGTGAAAACATTTTCATGATTTGAAGCTGAATCTCTCAAGCGGAAAAATGGATAGGATTATTATAAAAATGCCCTTCACAGAAGGGCAGCAATGTTAGTAGAATAGGAAAGCGGAAAAATGCTAATATGCTTGTTAAATACCCGGGACAAGTTTTGCCGCCGAATAGGAAAACGCAGCTTGATAAATGAAGCGGACAAGAGTTGTGTCAGAATAGGAAAACGCAGCTTTTTAAATGAAACGGACAAGACTTGCGTCAGAATAGCAATCGCCCTGCGACACGTCAGTGCTTTCTGCACCCTATTCGCGCGAATAACTAGGAAAAGCATTTTTGACGCTTACTATCACATATTCACATGTCAGGACTTGTAGTGTGAAGTAAATAAATTTTAAAATACCGGAACCGGAACCGGAACCGGAACCAAAAAGTACCGGAACCGGAACTCCGGTCGATCCCTGATATATATATATATATATATATATATATATATATATATATATATATATATATATATATATATATATATATATATATATATATATATATATATATATATATATTAGTAATAATTATTTGTTATTTTATTTTTTATATATTTTCAAAATATCCATGCCCTGTTTAGATACGTGGAAGACCATCAGAATGATGACATTTTGGTAACCGGCTTTGCCAACCAGAAGGAGAACCCTTTCCGGGAGAAGTCCTCCTGCACCCTGCTCTAATGCCCCCCCCCTTTGGCTCCACCCAGTCCGTCTAGCATGTCTCCCCCCACTCGGGCTTGCAGTCAGTCCACCCTTCACCCAAATTCTTCCACTACAGTCAACCTACAGACCAGCGTCCTTCCCAATCATTTATAATACGGCTTCACAAACTACGAAATTCGAGTTGCAGGCGTTTGGGTTAGATTAACGTATTTAACTTAATTATTTGAACACTAGGTGAAAGAAACGTTTTCAAATTGGACAAATTTTTTTTGCATATGCAATTTTTGGAAAACTGCTGTTATTTTGTCGGGAGTTTTTCTTGCTTTTTCAGTTAATCCAGTATGTTTTGTTCCGTATAATTTTGTTATGAATAGCCTTGTTGTTTGATTTTCAATAGTTTTTAATTCAGGTTTTAGATGAGTTATTAGAAAATCATTTTACTGAAATTCACAAGCTGTAATCAATGTGTAGTTTGTGAAGAGTATTACCGTGTCTCCGTTTTCACAGTCTACCCTGAGTGTCTACTTTGTTTTTTTGTATTGTTTTTATTGCTTTTTTGTTATTGTGTTGTAATGTATCTCGTTATTATTTATATATCTTATACTTATTATCATTATGTTTGTGACAATCTATGGTTTTGTTTTGACATTGCTGGCTGCTATTTACAGCACATGCAACATCTGAACCGATACTTTTTAATCAGGTTGTTATCTGAAATTGGTTTTTTAATCGGATTTGACTTTATTTCGCAACTAACACAGCAGAAGATTTCCAATGAGTTACATCTAACTTTGACAATGTTCTCACTCTCAGTGAACCTAAGACACAATTTAAAAACAATTTGTAAGTGTTGGTTGTCTAGCTAGCTTTTATTCTAGCTTTTGTCTTGGTAGCAGTAACTTTGTTGTTCTTTTTGTCGCTTGCGTTTTCTCGAATTGGTAACTTGGCTAGGTCATGTTTTATGCGTCCCAATTTTTTCATTCAAGTAACTTTTCTGGTTCAACTTAACGCCATTCTTTGATTAGTTTTTTGAAACTAAATGAGGTCCGTCGAATTCTGTAAGTTTTTTATTTTAATGTGTGTGGCTCTTCTAAAGCCCGGTTCATACTCGTCCTTATCCTTGTCCCTATCGTTTTGTCCTTAAGCGATTCCAAGAAAACTGCCTGGCCAAATAAGCCAACTTTTCGCATGAGTACTGCTGGGGTCACTTGCAGATCGTGAGCAAAAATTTAGCCGAAACGCTTGTGTCAAATCGTCACAGCAGCTAGCCAAAATTTGTCCTTATCCCTGTCCCTGTGTCCTTAAGGACAAGTATGAACCGGGCTTAAAACAGAAATACTTTGACAGGCCCAGAGAAGTCTGTCCATAATATGGCCTAAAACTAGTAGTTGTGCTTTTTTATGCTAATCTTAAATTGGTGAAAAACGTAGACAATTAGATAATATTGTGTTTACCGTTACCCAATGTTGGGTATCATGGTCGATTCATACTTTCGATTTAAGAGTTTTTCTTGTCGGCAATACATTAATAATACAAAATATTGCAACGCTATAGTTTGATTGGTTCATGATTTTTCCCGCTGACTTTACGGCCAGCTGTAACTCTAAGTATAAATTGACTCTGCCGATTATAATTGCTGACCTCTTTAGTATGCGGCATACTATTCTGTCTGCTTCTGTTGCTGCGATTAGGCTTGCGATGATTCAGCATAATATTTGTGTACAGTCAATTGTGTTTTCTGTAGTCTCGTCATAGAAAGGGGGTGAAGTTGATCGACAACATTTCACCCTCCGTTCTCGGAAACTTACTTGCCTATGGGGAAATGTTGAAATATCCGTCAGACCAAACTTTGCAATTGTCTACTTTAGCACAGTACAACTTTGTTGTTGTGAAGTTAATAAGCCATCCAACATGCAAACATGTATGAACCGGCATTTTTCAGCAAGTAGGCATCTGTGTTACTCAAATTTATACTATTCATTATTCAAGTTGCTTTGTCTGTTCACAATTTGTATTAATATGCTTTTGCTAAACGGCAGCACAATTGTAAACGATATTTTAGAGGGTCTGAGTTGCTAACCCGTAAATACTATATTGCTTGGCGCTGACAGTGGCGAATCTAGGGGGCAGTGTAGCCCCCCCCCAAAAAAAAAGTTTTCCGACGTGAAAATGTATATACACTTTACACAGAGTTTGAGAGTTCCCTTTGGTTTTTAATAATCCGGTCAAATAATATACTAAAAATGTTCATAAAATTTTTGCGCCACCCCCCACCCCCAAAAAAATTATCGTGGATCCATGATCCATCCCTGATTTCTGGGGCTGCAGAATCTGCACTGTGCTTTGAAAGATGGTTACACACTTGAAGCCATATGTTCGTTCAGCCGTTTGAGATTATGAAGGGTGTTTTTTTATTTTTTTTGGCAGAACGGATATACGCCTGTTAGTCTGCTCAAACAACTTCGGGATATTTTCGATTTTCATATAGACTCACAATCTAAATATGTGTATTAGTAATAAAAGTGAAGTTCAAACTGATGATAATTTAATTTGCAGCTCCAGCTAATAGCAGCGTGCTTTTGCTTCATTCATTCGTTCATTCATTCATTCATGACATGGTGATATTGTTAATCTCATTTACTCTACTAGCCTAGTCCACTATTTGCTTATTACTGTTTGTGTTGTGATCTGTGTTTTAGGTTGTTTGTTATTTATTACTGTATCTGTAGAAGTAGCGTACAAAATAGCGTGTGAGAAAACAAAAAGGTATAAATTGCTCGAAGCTGATCATTAGTTTTTTATAATGGACGAACTGACGAAGTGATTTTTAAAATTAATTTAAAAACAATGTTTGACTTTTTTCCGAGTATAAAAATTCTCACGAATTTTAAAACGCAGCAACGTTCATGTTTGGGCTAGTATTATAGTGTTATTTCGTTTTTGAGAAGCTGACATCATTTCAGAAGTGTCTGACGACTGGTCAAGAGTATGTATTGATAAGGGAGTGTGTTCTCTGTGTACTCTTGACGAGTGGGTTGTGTGCTTTAATGTTTAGTGCTGTCTCTTGGTGTCGTGTATGTGTAGTATGTCTTGTTTGTCTCAGCAGTAAATCCGTGAAAATTATACGCTGTTCTAAGATTGATGTTTTAGCCATCAAAACTGTAAAATAGTAATCCAAAAACTTTTGTACAGGCAGTATAGGCTGTTTTTGGCCTTTTGTGTGTGGAACGGAAAAGGCTATAAGCTTAGAAGGCTTATATATAAACTATAAGTAGAAAAAATGCATGACTGCCATAAATTTATTTAACAATACAGCATATTACAAAAACAATGAGGCAAGATCAGACAGAAACATTTAATGGGCAAGATTTTGACTTGGCAGTCTTGAATAACTGAACCGAATCAATTATTAGCGGTCAATTTTAGTTCCGTTTTAGTTTAGTTAAAAAATATTTGTTTTATATAGAATGTAATAATGGAAAGAACAATTTCTAACATTTCATTGAACAAGTTTTACAAACATGCAGACGTGATATCTTCCGCGGTACTACTCGGTTGAACCCGATTTATGCATGTTGTTAAGAGATTTGGAATCAGGGCAATGGTTAGTTGGTGTGGTGTGATCGTTTTGTCTACTATGCCTTTTCCATACCAACTGCACTAACCATACATGTAACGAGGTCGAAATTTTGGGGGGGCCTCTCCGGCTAAATTTTGGGGACCCTCCCACCCCCTGATCGACCAAAAATACCCCCAAATTTTGTAAACTTTTCCCAAAAAAGTGCCAGTTTCTAAATTTTGCCCAAATTTTGTGGACCCTCCCCCCCGGCCCCTCGATTTTGAGGGGGGGTACCCTTCACCCCCCCCCTCATACATATATGGCACTAATCCCAAAAATGTGACTTTTCGGGCAGGTAATTAAACGATAGAGACAAGAACAAAGACGGGTATAGCTCTCCTCGCCGGCTCAACACGTGTGTGTGCGTTTTCAAAAATACTAAAATTTAGGCTCAATACTTAGCCTTACTTTAATAATTTTGAAATTGACATGTTTATGCGATGAGACTTGCACACACATGTGCAGCCAAGGATATGTGGGGGGGGGGGCGAAGCGGAGTAACATTTCTGGCAGTTTTTGCTTCGTGAGCCATCAATTTTGCTCGTGAGCTACCTTCAAAACATTCTGGGGGGGGGGGGGGAGCGGATCTGTCTGGAGGGAGCGAGGTCGGGTCGGAAAAGCCTCATGCTTAAACCGGGCTTCCTGAGTAAATCCTTCAGTAAAAGTGAGCTGGAGTAAAAGACGCAGACATGTACTTCTACAAAATCATGAATGTATTTACAGCAGTGTGTCTTCACAATCGCAGCACAATTTATTTTAATGTTGGCAACAAGGTTTACAAACAAGTATGTAATAACTAAGGTTAACCTCAATGTCTAAACCCGGTTAATACTCGTCCTTGAACTTGTCCTTATCGTTTTGTCTATGCGATTCCAAGAACGCTACCTAGCGAAATATTTTGATGTTTCGCGTGAAGAAATGTCATATCCAGATCGTATGCAAAAATTAGCCCAAACACTTTTGTACATTCTTCACTCCAGCTGACAGAAATTGGTCCTTGTCCCTATGCTTAGGCTCGATTACAGCTGTATATGTCCGTTCAGCCGACAAAATGAAAATAATGACGTTACACGCGCTGGCTGATCCACTGCACTAGGCTGCTAGTGACTTTATTCTGCAGGCTGAACGGACTTGACGGCTGTAATGAGTCGAACTTTGCGTCCTTCAGGACAGATATAAACCGGGTTTACTGCACATTGATGTTGGAGGAGTATGAGTGCGCCAGCGGATCGTCCTCAGGCTCGGCCACCCATCGCTCGCGCAGGTCGCTGGTGACTGCCGTGAACAAATAGTCCCACGTCCAGTGCGTGTCCTCCTCCCGCACCTCCGCGTCCGGCGTCAGAAACCGCGTCAGCATGCTCACATCTGAAACACAAACACACACATTGTTGGCTACAGGCTACCAGACTTGGAGACTGTGGTGCGGTGGTTAGCGTTCAATGTTGCCTACGAGTCTTGGGGGCTGCGGTGTGTGGTGTAATTTGGGGGCTGCGGTGTGTGGTGTAATCGTTTGCATTCTCAATGTCGACGCGAGCGGCCCGGGTTCGATTCCCGGTGTCTGCATTTTGATTTTTTCTTTTAAAAGTCGGGTGTTCCCTTTCTTTCAACACGTTACGACTGACGAGACGTAGTAGGTAATAAACTGACATATACTGACGTCGGCACTGCTTTGTGCTTTTTTTAATTCTCATGGTCATAGTTAAAGTAAGCTAATAATATATGTTGTAGCAAATAAGAAAAAAGTAAGGGTCGATTCGAGATTCGATGCATACTTACAGCCTTATATATGGTCCATGCAGTCGACAAAGTATCATGCGACCAATAAGCCTTGCTTGTCGCGTCATTATTTCTTAATTTTGCCGGCTGAATTCCAAACGGAAGGACGGCCAACGGCTGTAAGTATGAATTGGCCTTAAGCATAAGGTTTAAGAATGAACACTGATGTTGGTTTACCGAACTGTCCCTCGAAGGGTTTGAAGGCGGGATGTCTGAGCAGTTGGTTGTCGAGCTCGCGATAGGTTGCCACTCGGTTCACCGCGACGTTCGGCGCCTTCGCAACCTCAGACCCGAATTCTTCCGCCAAAACCTAAACACACTTTTTATATGGGAGTAGTCAATAGAGTACCTAGATGCTGGGAAGACTGAAAAAATCGACAGAAATAAGTTTTTTTACCGCCCTCACAGCTGCGGTGTCGCTCGGAAACGACTCGAGCTGTCCTCAGCCTGAGAAGGCCAAGAGGATTACCCGTGGCTTGCCAGCAGGCGTTGCTTCTTTAACATATTATGTGTATATGTGTATGTTCGCTCGGCTGTGGGGGGCCACCAAGTAATCCGAGGTTCACGCGCGAGGAGCAGGAGGCCTGGTTTTACTGGCGGTCCCGTGTCGCCTACCCCAGTCACAAGGTTCCGACAGAAATAAGTAGCGTAGAAAGGTGGATTCCCATTTAGCCATTCTTAGGGGCCATTCTGTTGTCTGAATAAACGAGTTTACGATAAGTTTCCCGTGTATCACGGTTTTTTAGATGCCTCGGAGAAACGGCGATTCGGCTATATTATACACGGATTTGTCTAAAATAGCCGGCAATAGCTGTGGCGATTTTTAGCACATATTGCCGATTAGGCTGTTTCGCCGCGGCTATAGCTCGCCGTGGCTATTTTGGCGATTTTCAAACGGCCAAGTTTTTACTGAAGAAACGTGGCTATAGCCAGCCTATGGCTATTTTTGAAATCAAGTAGGGAACCCCCAAGAGTGGCGATTCGGATATAATAGCCGACAATAGCCGTTTCAAATACAGTGTTTTGTCTGAAATAGCCGGCTATTAGCTGCTGCCAGCAGTGGTTATTTTTCCACTTGTGCTGATTCGCCGCGGCTATAGCTCGCCGTGGCTATTTTGGCGATTTTCAATTGGTCAAGTTTTTACTGAAGAAACGTGGCTATAGCCAGCCTATGGCTATTTTTGAAATCAAGTACGGAATCCCCAGAAGTGGCAATTCGGCTATAGCCGACAATAGCCGTTTCAAATACAGTGTTTTGTCTGAAATAGTCGGCTATTAGCTGCTGCCAGCAGTGGCTATTTTTCCTGTTGTGCCACAGCACAACAGGTCTTTAATTTTGATTTTGGACAATAACACTGAGCTTGTGTTGCAACTGTTGTCTGTGTGTTTGTGTAACCTCAGCTTCAGTCTAACAACGCGGGCGTCACATAACCTTTAAACTGTTAGCACAACAGGTCTTTAATTTTGATTTTGGACAATAACACTGAGCTTGTGTTGCAACTGTTGTCTGTGTGTTTGTGTAACCTCAGCTTCAGTCTAACAACGCGGGCGTCACATAACCTTTAAACTGTTTCCTACGTTAGTTTGGATGGGTTCAGTGATAAATTACAAGGGTAGGTTGAAACACATTAACCTGCTGTGCAGTGCCAGATGGAATGCTAAAAAGGAAGTCGTGGATCGAACCCTCAGGTATCACATTTAAAGTCGAAGGTGCTACCATATAAGCCAAGCAGCCCGCTAAATTTTTCAGTCATGGAGTATAATTATTGTCATTGATTATCAATGGTTTTGTTGTGACAGTTTGCGGATTGGCAAGCTCAACAAGTTTGACCAAGCAGAAATTAGAATGAAACTGAAACTACAGTACAGCTCAAAAGTAACATCATATGACTCCGGAGTCAGCGTCACTGACTTGTCACTGACTGCAGTCAACATATTGACGTCACAGGTTCAATGTTACTTCCACTAAACAATTTAATTTAAAGTTAAAGTGGCGCTTCGAGAATCTGTTTCTTGGGGAATTATTTTTTCTGGAGAAAAATCGACCTATAGTTCTTGAAATTGATTGAGATTGAGCTTGTTGCACTTGTGCTGATTCGCCACAGATATAGCTCGCCGTGGCTATTTTGGCGATTTTCAAATGGCCAGGTTTTGACTGAAGAAACGTGGCTATAGCCAGACTATGGCTACTTTTGAAATCAAGTAGGGACATCCCAGAAGTGGCGATTCGGCTATAGCCGCCAATAGCCGTTTCGAATACAGTGTTTTGTTTAAAATGGCCGGCTATAGCTATAGCTCGCCGTGGCTATTTTGGCGATAGTTTTGACTGAAGAAACGTGGCTATAGCCAGACTATCGCTATTTTTGAAATCAAGTAGAGACCCCCTAGAAATGGCGATTCGGCTATAGCCGCCAATAGCCGTTACAAATACTCTGTTTGGTCTGAAATAGCCGGCTATAGCTGCTGCCAGCATTGGCGATTTTTCCAACTTTCAAACGAAAAATGAAAAATACAAAATGAATAGGACTTTGTAGTGGAATCGAACCCCAACCTTATGGTTATCAAGCGTACACTCTGTCGCTAAGCCACCAAGTCATCTACAATATTGGCAATAACTGCAGGTTTTGAACGAACGACAAAAATGGGGCACAGTAAAAATGTAGGTATATTGAGCAATAATTGAATTATATATAGAAAAAGGGGGACACACCCCGTGGCAAAAAATAATTGTTTTACACATAGTGACCATGTTCTGACGTCACCTGTAACTATGTTACCATGACGAGTTTCATCATGCAATCTACCGGAAAGGCAAGCTAATGCGTCGCAACAACATTCTGAAGGCACTGACTGGCACAGCATGGGGTCGCGAAAAGGAATTTATCATAACGACATATAAGACCATCGGCCGCAGCTGTCTTAATTACTGTGCTCCAATCTACTCACCAACACTCAGCGCCACAAACTGGAATGCACTGCAGGTTGCTCAGAACTCAGCGATGCGCAGCGCCACAGGCTGCCTAATGTCACGAGTAGACCATCTGCACCAAGAAACACAGCTACTGCCAGTTAAATGGTCTACTACTAATGATCATCAATTCCTGCTCGCCTGCCATCGACCATCACATCCATGCCACGGCATTTGCAATTCACAGCCACCAAGACGTCTAATGAAACAAACACTGAGCACTCGATTTGACCGAGACCTACAAAACTGGTACCCGCTAACCGACCTAACGGACACACAGTACAATGCTGGCCTCTGGCAACTGCACCGTCAGGCTGTGGCGGACGCTGTGGCCGGATACGAGCCCAGTGTTGTGCTCGGCGGCTACCCGCCACCAGTCAGCAACGAAGAAGACTGCCGCGAGAGACACGAACAGCTTTGTCGCGGCTCCGCTCCGGGTTCAGCCCAAAACTGAACTCCTACTGCTGCAAATTAGATCCACTGGTGCCAAATACATGTCCCGAGTGTGGAACATCACCCCACACCACCCAACACCTCTTCATGTGCCCCAGCCACCCCACGAATCTGACCGTGGACTCGCTGTGGACGCACCCACTAGACGCCGCAAAATTCCTAAACCTGATTCCCGACGCGGACGAGAGCGCGGGCTCATTAATCCTGTGAAATGGCTATAGCCGAGCTACATATAGCCCGGCGATACCGGCTTTTTCTAGTCAAAACGCGGCTATAGCGCTAATAGCCGATTGACAGCGCGGGCTCATCAATTCTGTGAAATGGCTACAGCCGAGCTATAGCCCGGCTATACCGGCTTTTCCTAGTCAAAACGCGGCTATAGCGCTAATAGCCGATTGACAGCGCGGGATCATCAATTCTGTGAAATGGCTATAGCCGAGCTATAGCCCGGCTATACCGGCTTTTCCTAGTCAAAACGCGGCTATAGCGCTAATAGCCGATTGACAGCGCGGGCTCATTAATTCTGTGAAATGGCTATAGCCGATCTACATATAGCCCGGCGATACCGGCTTTTTCTAGTCAAAACGCGGCTATAGCGCTAATAGCCGATTGACAGCGCGGGCTCATCAATTCTGTGAAATGGCTACAGCCGAGCTATAGCCCGGCTATACCGGCTTTTCCTAGTCAAAACGCGGCTATAGCGCTAATAGCCGATTGACAGCGCGGGATCATCAATTCTGTGAAATGGCTATAGCCGAGCTATAGCCCGGCTATACCGGCTTTTCCTAGTCAAAACGCGGCTATAGCGCTAATAGTCGATTGACAGCGCGGGCTCATTAATTCTGTGAAATGGCTATAACCGAGCTATAGCCCGGCTATACCGGTTTTCCTAGTCAAAACGCGGCTATAGCGCTAATAGCCCATTGCCAGCGCGGGCTAATCAATTCTGTGAAATGGCTATAGCCGAGCTATAGCCCGGCTATACCGGCTATTCTTAGTCAAAACGCGGCTATAGCGCTAATAGCCGATTGACAGCGCGGGCTTGGCAGATTAGTAGCTAAGTAGCCAGCCTCGGTCGGGTCGCCGGGTGATTAGTTGAATTTCAAAGTTACTAAGAGTACCTATCGATGTATTAGACATGTTTTTATAAGTACTTGATCACACGTACGACAGGCGTAGAAAGGCCCTTTGCGGTTAGCAGCAGGACGGGGGGAGGGGTGAAGCACCTGTCCGGGGGAGGGTGAGGATGCCTTCTGGAACCCAAAAATCATCCCCCATAGAAAATCATCCGGGGGGATGAAATATCCTGGGGCAAATCATCCCCCCGGATAAAATATCCCGGGGTGAATCATACGGGGGGACGATCTACCCCAAAAAGTGTTCAGTCACTTCATTCCTGTTTATGTTGCTTTTCTTTCATGGTTCTCCTCCATTTCACCAGTCCATCTTTCTAAAGTCTGACCAAAAACTGCTGGACACTGAGACAAAAATAAACAAGCATCAAGGGTGCAGCGAGCAAGTCACAAAATTACGCTACCTGTTTTGTCTCAGGGTTCAGCAATTTTTGGTCAGATTTTAGTCAATAAGAGTTAAGAACATAACAAAGACAGTGTAAGAAATTTTAAGTGGAGTATAATACAAATTTAGAAATAAAGAAATGGCAATGGAAATGCAGAAGCACTCGGTGAACAGAAACGGTGTAGCCAGAGAATGGAGCGCAACCAAGCAATCATTAAGTTAGAAACTCACATTGAAACTTTATATCCTATTTTTTAGTAGTCGTTAGGTAATGTACCACGATATATCTAAGATATAGACGCCAGACGCCAGGTGCTGAAACTCAAAAGCACTCAAAAGCTCAAAATTTGCCCCAAATCGCTGTAAAATACTTCAAAAATGAGTATTTCCCATTTTCAGGCAAAAACTGGAAATTTTTGTGTTGTTGTTAGTTCAAGTCCCCAAAATGACGGAAAAAATACAAGCCCCACTATATTTTCAAAAAATCCGGGACAGGACATGTCCTATCCTGTTTTTTCTCAGCCCTACCTACTTACCCTTACCTATTGTTTATTGCAACGGTAGCAGTCAAGTTTGTGTGCATCTGGTAGTGCGAATTTTGTAGTTTTAAAGGCCTGGTGCCGGTGTCACGGGCAAAAGTGTCCCCCCAAAAAAGTGTCCCCCCGGACACTTTTGCCTAGTCAAGAGTGTCCCCCCGGACACTTTTGCCTAGTCAAAAATTTCCCCCGGACACTTTTGACTAGGCAAAAGTGTCCCTCGGACAGTTTTGACTAGGCAAAAGTGTCCGGGGAGACACTTTTGCCTAGGCAAAAGTGTCCTACCTTAGGCAAAAGTGTCCCCCCTTAGTTTACGCTTAGCTGCACATTCAAAATCGTGTTTTAAATATACGCAAGGGTTAGTGCTCACAAATTTACATCCAGCTCTCCAGTTTTCGCCACAAGTTTAGTTTTCTCAATGCACTAAGTTTTTATTAGTTCTGGGCAGTTAGAATCGGATGAACGGACAGCGAAGCGGACAGAACACTTTAGCTTTTAGTCCATTCAGCCGCATATCCGTTTGCCCTTAGACCGTATGTCAGGTTATCCTAACTAAATGGCGCAGTTTCACTCAATCTATCCGTATATATGTATGCCCGGTAAAGTTAACTTCAGTTCAACTGTGCCGAAATTCTTTAAGGACAAAATGCGGACAAAAGGACGTGCCGCTCAAACGAATGAATTTTATATAAGTATGAATTGAAAAGACGGACGAAACTGTTTTCGTGTGGGCTATGTCCGTTTGTCCGTATGCCATAGCCATACTGAAGTATGAAACCCTATTAAGGTTAAATAGTTACGTATGTGGTTAAAAGTTGTTTAAAGCAGTTTAAGTTGAAAACTATTTTTAGAATGTGTAATATGTAGGTTTTGAGAATATAGTTATTTTGCGAGTTTGCCATTTCGTTGTACATATTGGACTGGGCCACTTAATTTTAGCACCAAAAGGGAAAGGGGGACACTTTTGCCCAAGTAGGCCACTTTTGCCTAGGCAAAAGTGTCCGGGGGACAGGGGGGACACTTTTGCCCGTGACACCGGTTCTTCCTTCGTGGTTTAGTGCTTAAAACTGAAGTGCTAAAGCACCTGGGCTTTTATACAGTTTTTGTGATTTTATGTCTTAGGACAAAATTTGTGCTTTCGCCTTGTGCTTTCTTGTCGTTTCTGGTCTGCAAATCTAGAGATGGGTGGTTCGCATCTTCTCTGGGCTAATGCTGTCTAGAAAAGAATCCCCTTTGTTTCTTGACGTTTAGTAACCGTTTAATGCAGCTAGTCCAGTAGTTTCAGTACAATTTTTTTTTCTTTTTCTTTAAAATTTCTTTCTTGCAGTTTTTTTCTTGCAAGAAAATTGAAAATTTCTTCAGATTCATTTCTTGCAATTTTTCTAACGGTCAGGGGAAACCAATTTCTTTCAATTTTCTTTTGGTTTTCTTTCTTTCAAAATTTTCTTTCTTGTTCTTTCGATTTTTCTTCAACTCAAATAAAAGACTAGCTGTAGTAGGAATAGGAACTAAGAAACCGTTTTGATAATTGTGTAACCGTTTAGTAGAACATTTTAGTACACGTTTAGAACCGTTTTAGTATTAGTGTCCGTAACCGTGTAATCGGTTACACGTTTACACGGATAATTAGCGTGTAACGCGGATAATAGCAGTAACGGTTAGTTAGCGTGTACACGCGGGTACTAGCCTTCGAAACTAACCGTGTACACGGATAGTTAATTATTTTGTAACCGTGCCCAGCCCTAGTCCTAACTCCTAATCACCTCGAAAGCACACGTTTTTGTGCTTAAGCAGTAAAGCACAACGAAGTAGGTATGAACCGAGAAAGCACAAGTGCTAGAGCACTAGTGTGCTAAAGCACTAAAGCACGAAGTATGAACCTTGAAAGCACTAAAGCACAAGGAAAAGCACTAAAGCACAAAAAAATGCAAGCGCACGGTTGCTCAGCATATCCAGTACACAAAAATTTCTTTGGGATAGCTACTAGGATGATTTTTTTGTTACATTTGTAAGGGGGAATGATTTATTAGGGGAGATGATTTATTAGGGGGGATGATTTGCCACGCGACTGTTCCACTGGTGAAATTTATGTTTGGGGTATTTTATTCGGGGGGATGATTTCCCCCGGGGTATTTTATCCGGGGGGATGATTTGCCCCGGGGTATTTCATCCCCCCGGATGATTTTATAGGGGGGATGGTATGGTTTACCCCGTGACACCGCTAACTCTTTATTAGAGGGTGTAAAGGTTCAAAAATAGTCTATCAGGATAACGATGGGTGAAAATAAGGTCTTGCCGCTAATTTTATGTGAGGGAGGTATAAAGGTGCAAAACTAGTCAGTCAAGGTGACGAGGGGTGAAATACAAGCTAGCCGCTATCTCTATCTTCGGGAGCTAGCAAAAGTCGTGATACATGGGAATGTGACCTAGTTTACATTGCTCCGTATTGAACAGAGAACGGAGTAAACAGACGCGGCGGCGTACCTCATATATCTGTGTCCATCGTGTGTGGACGGACTAAACGCCATTATTTTAGTCCGAATGAAAAAGTTACCTAAGGCCTCCGTATTGAACAGACGGAGGGGGGCGTACATACCTCGTCCATCTGCGGAATGTCTGGACTGTTGGCCCTGTGGTCCCCGATGGCCATGGTGGCGTCGGACTTGGCGCTGGCAGTGGGGGGCCTGATGCCGCGCTTCGACAGACTCACTCCCCGGTCGCGGGCAGCTGTCCCGGGCCGCTCCAGCAGACCCCCCTCTGCCCCGCCCCCCACGCCCACGTCGCCGTCACCCCAGTTGCCTAAAACAAAGTTCACCCACCAGTTTTGGTAGGGGGCTGATTCTGCGTATGTTAAGTAGTTAGCTAACGTGCAGTCCTGAACCTAGCTACCGCGATGAAGGTGCACCAACGTGCTCATGAGTAGCATACAATATGTAGTAGGTATGTACTACAGTAGTCTACTTTTACCATATGTAATCTCACTAAGGACTGTAAGAGCAAAATTGCGAAAATACATTGTTCGTTGAAATTGAACATAGAATAGACTTTTAAAAAACAGTGTCCGTTTCCCCTTCACATCTACTAATCCCACCCATTTTCTTCTGGACGGAGGCAGTGGGCGGTCTCCTTGGCGCCTCCTGGCTGACTGGCAGCTCGACTAGTTCTGCGTCCTCGGCCTGTCCCTTGCTGGCGCGGCGCTCCCGACTGCCCGACCGACTGCCGGGGCGCTTGAGCAGGGCGCTCCAGGGGCGGTTCCCCTCCTTCTTCTCCTCCTTGCCCCCCTTCGCCGCCCCCTTGTCCCCCCTCAAAGAGTCACGCAGCTGGCCGAATGTCGACTTTCTGCGCTCCCCCTGCACCGGCTGCGTCTCCGCGGACCCCTCCCCAGCCCCCTCCGGCTTCCCTCCCGTCGCACCCAAGGCCTTCGCTTCGCCCTTCACCACATGGTTTTCTGCTAAAGTCAAATAAGTAGTCAGAAATTGGCGTTGTTAGTAGATTTGAAAGATCATAACAAAGACTTGGTTTGGTACAGTAAGTGTTAGTACTAGACAAAAAGTTAGATCAATGGGCATACCAACGCATCCAATCCACATTCCACATAGAGTTTGTGACCGGTCGGCATAGCAGTCGGGCAGGCCAAGTTGAGCCGAAATGACACTCTGGATTTGGATGAATTGGTTTTGTCTAAAATTCGGCCGGAGCTGGCCGGCGGCTTACGTGAGCAGTCACAAACACTATCCACAGTCTCCGGATCTTATGGTGCAGTTTTTCTTATCGTGTAACCGTTGGTGTTGGTAAAAACAGGTATAAATTCACAATTTGAATAAGATAATTCATGACTTATGATCTAATTTTTAAACAAACATTTTTAAAGTTAGGTATGAGCTAATTTTTTAACAATAATCTATATTTCAGCAACTCCTTAGTATTTACGCACACGTGGCGTCCCCCGGTGGCGCCCCAGGCCGCTGTAAGCTGGAGGAGCGTCTGCGTCCCGTCCGAGGTCTCAGTGGGCTCCCGTCCTTTCCGAACATCACACTGTCGCCATGGCAACCAAAAGATGCAGCAGCTATATTAATAAGCCAACTGTCAGTCCTGCTCCTGCCTGTCTGCTCTAGATTAGATATTTAAAGTTACATACGGTCAAGGAATACTCACATTCAAATTACGCAATGTTTTGCTTGCAATTCGTATAGTATGTATATACTATGTAGTGTTGTAAATTAGAATTAGGGCCTATAAGACTCGGGGGGGGGGGGCTGCTGTGGTGTAGTGGTAGCATGCTATAGTGCTTATGGTAGCATGCTTAATGCTTATATGCTTCGGAAAATGTGGATCACAGCAAACTTTAGGTTTAGTTTAGTCAAACTCTGCCCCTGGCCGGGTTTTAGTCATTTTCCGGCCCGGGCAAACACAGGATAAACCATGGGCCGGGTTTTAGTCAAACTATGGCCCGGGAGGGTTTTAGTCATTTTCCGGCCCGGGCAAACACAGGAGAAACCTTATGTCGGGTTTTAATCAAACTATGGCCCGGGCCGGGTTTTAGTCATTTTCCGGCCTGGGCAAACACAGGATAAACCATGGGCCGGGTTTTAGTCAAACTATGGCCCGGGCCGGGTTTTAGTCATTTTCCGACCTGGGCAAACACAGGATAAACCATAGGCCGGCTTTTAGTCAATTTCTGGCCCAGAAAGACGATAAGTAACATAGGGCTGGGTTTTTTTAGGTAATCCACGGCCGGGACCGGGCCGGGCTGGGCCGGGTTTTAGTAACCACCCTTTTTAAACCTCTGACAGCAATTCAGTTTGTTTAAATTTAGCAGTTTTTCACCTTCAGCGTTTGTAGCGCTTGTGATGAGCTATCGTTTGCTTCGTTTATAGTTTATAAATCGTTCAGATCTCAAACGACGAACTGAAAATCGAGCCAAAGCGTAGCTATGTCGATGACGGGACATTGCTGGCAAAGTAGTAGTCAAGTCATATCCTAAAGCAACAGCCACCAATGTAACCGAGTGGATGGATATTAGGCTATATTTGTGGGATAGCGTGTAGGTATTAAAGGCATGGGCACGGTTAATAAAATCATTAGCCGGTTAACCGATATTTCGGTTAATGCACTAATCGGTTATTAACCGGCGGTTAACCGGTTAGTGCATTAACCGACGGTTAACCGATAACGGGTTAACCGGTTAACCGATAATCGTTTGCTAACCATTGTTACTAACTAACCATTTGCTAACCGTTGTTACTAACTAACCATTTGCTAACCGTTGTTACTAACTAACCATTTGCTAACCGTTGTTACTAACTAACCATTTGCTAACCGTTGTTACTAACCATTTCTTAACCGATAACCATACTGTCTATCCTGACTGAAGCCAGATAGTTAGCTGACTACTTGCCATGCTTAATTACTTAACACTTATTACAAGATTGAGACAAGATGGCCGTTTTGTCTTCCCAGTATGATTCACAAAGCAGGCTATACAAACCAGTTTTCCTGAACATTACATTCGTTTATTCATTGATCATTTCACATACGTTTCAATTCAACTAGGACATTGTTTGACGAATTAAGTTTATTGAGAAACATTCGAGTGTTGCAACAATATTATGAGTGTGTATCACTGCCTTAAACACTCTTTGAGCTGCTTGTGTATTAGCGCAGGCAGAAGCGTTCGTTGTTTTTGGTTCACCCGTTAAAGTTTTCTAAGCAGGAACATATTTATCTGGCCAATCAGAATCACTCACAGAACACAAACTCTTATTCTATAAGAGTGAGACACTATTATGTACTTTTGATATTACAATTGTCTACTAACCAATGCACTAAGATTTGGTTCTTACTTGCAGTTGCAGCCGTATTCAGATGCCAAAAATACAAGAACCCACAAGCTGATCTCATACAATTATTAGTAATTCTGTCGGCTGAAAGTTATAAATGAAAATCGGCATTGTATTTTAAATACGCTGGAGCAATTTATATTTTGCTCTCCATCTAGCAAGGTTCAACACGTGTGAGTGTGCGTGTGCATTTTTAAAAACACTCAAGTATCAGCTTATGTTCGAATTCAGGCTTATGCCCGGTTCACACTTGTCCTTAAGGCCACAGGGACAGGGACAAGGACAAGGTTTGGTCAGCTGCTGTTAAGAATTGACAAAAGCGGTTCAGCTCATTTTTTGCATACAAACCACAACTTCTATCTAACGCCACTTCTATCTACTAGGATTACTGTAGATTGTATTATGCATTACAGAATAGGGTTAAGTCATGGTGTCAATTTCGCGGGTTAAGGGGGGCTATGTACTTGCATAAGTAAAAATTTTAGGTTCTCCGATTTGCTTTAAATTTGCGCACATTGTAGCCCCCGTAAATATGCGTGTATATGTGTACTATGTAGGAGAAACAGATTCTGAATATAGTATATACGCGGCCCCTGAGGGGGCCGCGTAAAAACAAATAGTTTATTTTAACCCTTTAATGCCCAGAGCATCTCACTCCAGGCAGCCTGATTCTGACACCGTAGTTTGACATTGCAGTTTTTTAACTAGGTATTGCTCGAGTTACGTGCATCGTAGAGAGATGGCAAAACCACCACTCGATAGAAAAACGAATGGTGAACAAAACAAAATCAGTCGATTAAGGGTCTAGGACGCACCGTTTTTGAGTTATAACCACTCAAAGTTGAGAATTTGTGAAAAAATTTCGCCATCGCTCAGGCTCATAATATGTAACATACCTCCCCCTAGAGTATTAACACAAAATCAGTGCGCTTGCCATAGCTGAAGGCTAGCAATAGAGTACAACATTTGTTGTATCTGATGCACACAAAGTTGACTGCTGGCGGCGCAACCCAAAATCGTAATTAGGTCACGAAGAAAATACGCCTTTTGCGATGAAAAAAGTTAAATTTGCACATTGCTTAGGGAAGCATAGGTCTTGTTGTGTGGCAGTTGGTTCAAAATTTGGCCACTAAATATAAAGATTTACACTTTTTGAAAAAACAATTTACAGTTCAGCTGAATAGAACGAACATGTCAAGTTTTATGGCCCCCGATTGGGTATTCATCACGTGATGTGCCAAATGGCAGCTCTGGGAATTAAAGGGTTAATCCGACCAATTGAACTAAACATTTTGATTCCTAAAACTTGAAGGGCAGAAAAACGGGCGAATTACCTATGTATTTTTGTCTTTTTATGCTAAAATTAGGATTCGTTTTTTTATTTTTTATGCCAAAATTAAGATTTAATAAAGAAAAATATCGAAATTAAATGACAAAAATTAAATATGCCATTCAGCTGAAAAAGAATAGGCTACGCTCGACCGTACAAAAAATTGAACATCTTTTATTGACAAAACTGAATAAAACAGTAACCAAAATTATAAAAAAATACCTGAAAATGGTCTTTTAGGCACACGTGGTTTTAAAACAACACAAAAGAAGTAATTTATGAACAAATATAACAAACTAACTTAGCCACTGGTTAACTCTAATTACCGAACTATACAAGGTCCAACTTCAATTACCAAGTTTTCTAACATTTTATTATTCCGCCTGAAGGCGGAATTATTGGAATCATAACATTCTATGAAATGCATGTAAATTTTCGTACGTATGCAATGCCGTATGTTTATCACTGTGCTGGCTTATAGAATCAGGCGTGTTGCAACCGTGGGGGGCATGAACGCAATGAACCAGTTTTATGGGCTAAATTTTAACCCATACAAGCTGAATTTTATCAATTTCATGTAGAAAACTAAAGCCGGGTTTACACGAAGCAATTTTCACGCAATTTCCACGCAATTTTTTTCACGCAATTTTCAAGCAACTTCAGTTGCGTGAAAATTGCTTCGTGTAAACAAGCAAAATTTGAAGCAATTTTCACGCAATTTTCAAGCAATTTTCACGCAACTAAAATTTAGCAGTCGATCTCTGCGCGACTGCCACAAGCAATTTTCACGCAACTACCAATCAAATTTCGGCTGGCAGTCACGTGGATAGCTGAGAGCACAGTTCGGTAGAACAACAAATATATACATACATTCCAATGCGCCTGTTATTTTTTTACTAACGCTCACGCATCTACAAGGGCGTAGCCAGGGGGGGAATGGGGCCCGAAATTTTTTTTCGTTTTTTCGACTGAAATTTTACGTAAGGGTCACCTTTTGGTTTTAATGGTCCGGGGCGGAAAAATTATTCGATACGTGTCCAACTGACCGACGTCGACCTAATAATTAAAAATTTTATAGTTTTTTTAAAAAATAAGCAAAATCTGAGCCTTCAAGTTTGAGCGGGCGTTCAAAATACTGTATTTTGATTGGTAGTTGCGTGAAAATTGCACGCAACTAGTTGCTTGAAAATTGCGTGCTCATTGCGTGAAAATTGCTTCGTGTAACAGTGTGTTTTCACGCAATTTGCAAGTTGCTTGAAAATTGCGTGAAAACCTAGTTGCGTGAAAATTGCTTCGTGTAAACCCGGCTTAAACCTTTGACAATATTTTTATGCAGCTCCCCCTTTGCTTTCGAATTCTTCAACTTTGCTACACGTGTCCCCCCTGTGCTGCAAAGTTTGTTTTGTCTAGGCCAGCTGTCTAATTGGCTGTTGGCAGTCAGCGTCTAATTTTAGAAGATTTGAACGTTTGAAATTTCGGCAAAAGATGTAAGAATGGAGACTCTCAGTGAGACATTTTTGTTTTGTAGAAACAGGACTTATTATTTTCTTAAAAACAACACTGGTTTTATTTCAAAGTAGAATTTTTCCTGTTGTGCCACAGCACAACAGGTCTTTAATTTTGATTTTGTAAGAATACACTGTCTTGCTTGGCTTTCGAATGTCAGTGCGCGTGTTTAGTTCAACCTTTACCGAAAATACGCTTCTGTTGCAAACTTTTGCAGCAGTATTTGCCAGCACAGTTTTTGTGTGCATTTGTTTAGCTCATGTTTCAGTGTAAGACAGCTGCTGTCACATTAATACTGTCTGCAATTTGTTTTGTGATCGACCGTTCATAAAAATGAACATACAAATAATATTGCTTGCAATGTTTCGCCGCACACAAGTTTTGGCCAGTACCTAGCTAGTTGCTTTGGCTTTCATACAAATTTCGTGAGATGGAATTAGATTAGTCCAGAAAATGAGAAAATTTGACCACTGCAACAGAAGTCCGTAAAACAAAAATGACGAAATTCAGTTTAGTTATGTTATGTCATATGTGACGAAGATCAGACAACAAGCCAAATATCAATCTGACAAAGTGAGGAAACCCGGAAAAGTGGACACTACTACTAAGCAGATATCAGACGAATAATAACCAATGTCACAAAGTGATGAATATGACAAATTGGAGAGAACAAGAAATATTGACCAAAGCGACGAATCCCAAAAATAAAAAATAAACAAAGTTGACGTCATCCAGGAAACAAGAAAAATGTGATCAGTGTGACGAAGTCTAGAAAACAAGAAAAATTAACCAAAGTGACGAAACCAAGCAAATAAAAACGGTACCGAAAAAAAACGGTATAACGGTAAAACAAGAATAAAAGAAAACCAAGAAAACAAAAATCACCAATGTGATGAATTAGATAATAGTGGTGTAAACGAAGTGAGAAGAACAAAAGAGATAAGAATGAAACTGGAACAGGCTGCAGAAAGTGATGAGGCAACTTCAGCAAAAAGAGCCAAAAAAATCAGCAACAACTGCAGAAGGTGAGGAATCTGATTCAACAAATAACCTGCGGAAGGTTTAGAGGCAAATTCTGTGAAAAGCTGCAGAGCATGAAGAAGACAGTCCGCAAAAAGACCCAAAAAGTGAAGTAACAAATTCAGCAAAAAGCTGCAAAGAATGAAGAGGCAAACAACAAATAGTAGCGGAAAGTAAAGAAGCAAATACTGCAGAATAAGCTGGGACAACAAATAAGTACGGTAAACAGACTGGCTGGAATTATTTGGCGACTCCGAACCGAACCTAGATCATGCCCTATATTTGGAGAAGATTAGTCAGTTCATGCTCCCTTAAAAAGTTCATGCCCATGCGCTGGCTTTCTAGGGTATCCAACCCCTTGCACACAGCTAGATGTTACCCTATGCCAGGTTAAAAGAGTCCTTTGACTCTAACCATTTTTTGGCGGGTAAATTAAAACAAGTTGCTCCTAAAAGGAGCAGTGTTCCTCCCCGGAGATGTTCACAATATCAAGAGTCTGTATGTACATCATGACAGTCCAGAGGTGTTATTTTAGGCCACTCCTACTTTTCCTTTTTTCCTATTTTTGACGCCCTCCTATTGTGTCCTATTTTTTGGAAAAATTTCAGTTTTTCCTATTTTTTTCAAACTATCAGCAGGTAAGGAGGCATCAAAAGTAATAATTTTGGGTCTTTTCCGTTATTCCCCCACCAGTCCGGAATATGGAATTTACTGAGCCGATTTGAATACTTTTTGCACAATGGACTCCTCTTGACTTCAGGACTTCAAAAACGCAAGTTTTAAAATATTTAAATTTAAAAAAAAAATTTAAATTTTAAATTTTCATACAAAATGCGGACTTTTTCACTTTATGAGACGCGGAAAGTGTTCTAGACACGAATTTTTGGTTTTGGATTGCTACAATTTAAAAAAATTACAAAAATTTGAAATTTTGAATTTTTTTAAAAAATTTTAAAATTTTTTAAAATTAGTTTTTTTGAACTTCTGAGGTCAAGAGGAGTCCATTGGTGCAAAAATTATTCAAATCGACTCAGTAAATTCCAAAATTCTGACTGGTGGGAGAATAACGGAAATGAGCCATAACTTTTTCCTAAAAGAAGCTTAATTCCTTCCCTGACATGACAATTTAATCTGGCACTGGTCCAAAAAAATTAATATGTAGCCCAGTTAGTTGCGGTATGTATTTCCATAGTTTTCTATTTCATTACATCAGGCAGCAAGTCTGGAACACATTGCACTAACCAGCGAACAGGACAAAACCGCGCTAAGCAGCAATGAGGGGCAAAAGCGCACAATCCAGCGACCGGAAAATAATTGCAATAACACACGAGCCCGGACAAAAGCGCACTAACCAACGAGTCCGGACAAAACCGCACTAATTAACGAGTCCGGACAAAACCACACTAACCTACGAGCCTGGAAAAAACCGCACCAAGCAACGAGCCCGGACAAAACCGCACTAGGCCACAGACCCGGGCAAATCCGCACTAAGCAACGAGCCCGGACAAAAAGACACTAATCAACGGACCCGGACAAAACCGCACTACGCCACGAGCTAGACAAGAAAGGCGCACTAAGCAACGTACTCGAACAAAACCGCACTAACCTACGAGCCCGGACAAAACCGCACTAACCTACAAGTCCGGACAAAACCGCACTAAGCAACGGACCCGGACTAAACCTCACTAAACAACGAGCCCGGACAAAACCGCACTAAGCAACGAGCCCGGACTAAACCGCACTAACCAACGAGCCCGGACAAAACCGCACTAGGCAACGAGCCCGGACTAAACCGCACTAACCAACGAGCCCCGTCAAAAGTGCACTAGACAACGGGCCCAGACAAAACCGCACTGGAAACATGCGTGTTCTCCAGTTCTCCACCATCTTCGAGCCTGCCATCACTACAGACTGATCGATTGAACTTTCACAACAATTCAAAGGCTAATTTGCATCTTAGTTGATTACAAACCCCACCTTTGAAATATGATTGGCTGTCAATTTGCTTACACGTAAATCTCTTTTAAATGATTGGTTAAAGACTCGGAACTAATTTGCATATTGCGCAGAATAGGACAGCCAAATTCAGAACTGTCTATCAATAGTCCAGACAATAATAACAAACAAGAGAAGAGGGGGGGAGATTGGGAAGAAGAAACTTGGATGCGGCAAATAGTATTTTTGTTAAAATAGAAATTTTTTAGTTTAAAATAATCTTTATTTTTCTTTTTTCAGGTTTGTGTTTTAATTTAGTTCAGCATTTTTCACGGATAAATTTGGTTGAAATTGAATTTACTATGTATCGACACCCCCTAGTGGACAAAAATACAGCAGATGACTGGAGGGCTAGAAATACACACAAATTATAGACAAGGCTGCCACGTTAATTACACATTCCTGTTATCGGAGCAAAAACCGATAACAAAGGTTCCTTCTCTAGAAGGAACAAAAAACAATCACATTAACTGGTTAGATGTATTGCAAGTTGCAAACGTGCTTACATACTTTTGCATAAACCTAGCAGTCTTCGAAGGTCTTTAAATTGTTTCCGTGAAAAAATGTTGATGGGGAAGTTTTTTAGCTGCACAACAGGTTTTAACTGACCTGTGGGCAGTTTACTTTGAAAACGCATGCTTTATACTTACTAAATATTTTGCCGCAGATTGGGCTTGTTT
>JASANF010015599.1:0-14832 GCA_030248245.1 Trissonchulus sp. WLG1_4 | reverse complement strand
AAGGGACCGACGCTCCTGAGTTAGCTATTATTTGTTATATTTCATGCTGTATTGCACGCTCGGTTCCACTATATAAATTCTGTATGTTTGGAGGCTCGTCAATAAAGCCTTATTTTTAGTTGTGCGTTTGCGTGTACTGGTTCAATATTTGGGTTTGCGTTCGCGTTACTAGGGCCCGTAGAGCTTTTCCTTAGAGTGTTCCCGAACCTGTTACTGAGCGAATCCTAGATCTGTAGTTTCGACGCTCTGCGCGTCAAGTTGTTTTACTGCGCGCCTTCCGGCACAGTTAGGCACCGGTCACGGATATTGAGATAGCCCGCCAGCTCACGCGGATGACATAAGACCGGGGGCCGCAGTATAACAAAGTGGCGACCGTGAATTAGGCTTTGGAGCACCTAAGACGCCTCGACGTGTGCCCAAATTTCGAAAATTTTTGCTTAAAACTTACTAAATTTTTGCATTTGTAACCGGTTAAAAACCCGGTTAGTGGAACCAATTGTGCATATAATACACCCCCCTCACGAGCATAAATACTGGTTTTCCTGTGCAATTTTGGAACAATTTTAGAATAATTTCAGCGAAATTGGAAGCAAAAGAGTAAGTTTATGAATTTTATATGATTTTAGTGTTATTTAGTTTTTGCGAATTCTAACGGAATTTTTATGAAATATTGTCAGGGGAGTAGTGTGTAAGAAGGGCAGCAAGTTTTGACTGCTCCTAGCCCCGGAATTCGATTTTTCAGATGGATTTCTTCCCCCCCCCCTAAGCCTAAGCCTAAGCCTGAACTGTGATTTTTCGAGAGGGGTCTGCTGCAAATTTTAGCGACTAAAATTAGCGAAATAGTAAATTCTAGTGCCAGAATCGGAATCTACGGTAGCGAAAACCCTAGAAAACACACTTTCCGTAAAATTTTTGGCTGATTTTAGTCTAATTTTTCGCCAAAAGGATTTCAAGTTACACTGTTGGAGGACACCATTTTCAGCAACACGTAGGAATTTTTGGAATTTTCGTTTTGAATTGCGATTTTTGGTAACTCCACCCTATTCTATCATAAAATACACCCTACCCCCCTGTTCTAGTCCATTTTACTGGAAAAATTTCCAGATTTTTAGCGAAATATAGGCCGGAATAGCTTTTGTATAGAAATTGCTGAAAATACTAAATTTATGTATATATACTTTTAGTTTTTCAATCTATATTGTCAGATCAATCTATAATTCCTCATTCATTAGTTATTTTTACGCTTTTCTTGCAATTTCTATTAGAATAAGACAATTATAGATTGTGTAATTTTCTGTTGTGCGTTAATTTTAAGTGTTTCAGACTATATACACTGGCCTTCCAGGATTCAGCCTTTCGGTCTCGGTCAAGTTTATTCTTTTTGTGTTCTTTTTGTTGATTTTTATACTGAATTCGTATTGTAGTAGTCTGACGTATTATTGCTGATTAGTATTTAATTTTACGAGTAGAAATTGTGATTAGACCAGTAAATTGTGAATTGGTTGAAATTAGAGTGCTGAATATAAACTTGATATCTGCGGTTATCTAGTAAAATTTACTATTGATTCTGAATGTTGATTTTAATCTAGTATTTTGATCTTTTGAAATTACTCAATTATAGTCGTACTGTGTATACTTTTAGTGTTTTTTCAGATTATATTTTGCAGAAATTCTTGGAAACCAGTACCCCCGAGAACAACGGCCCCCAGCCAGCAACCTTTACGAAACCACCGACATTGACCAGACCCACCAGTCAAGCTTCCACACTGTCACACAATTGCAACCGTTGTAGCGTGCAACGTCTGAGGTATTATTGTTAGTTTTTGATATTGATTTGCAAAATTTTCGTTAATTTTAATATTTTAGTAGTTTTTTGTAGCCTTGACGCCTAAGTTTGAACCCTCGAAATCAAAGTGGTTGAGGGTCGAATTTTTTCTAGCTACAAAATTTTCACCGGGTTAAGGTGAAAATAAGTCACTAGTGTCACCCCGAACTTAAGGAAATTTTTGTCCGACCAAAATCCTTACGTTTTTGGTAAAAATTTTACATTTTTCGGCAAATTCGGCCTGATTTTTATCATTTTTGTAGTATACCCTAAAATCGCGATTTCGGCTAAAATTTTTCTGATCAGTTTCTGAAAACGGTTTCAATTGCAAGCTAATACATTAAATTTACGGAATTTACCTTGATTCGGAGCAAAACTTATATTTTGACCTTATAACCGGTGAAAAGATTGGAGCTGAAAATTAGACATTTTAAGCATTTCATTGTATACATTGCAAATTTTTGAATTTTTATGAACATAATGAATACCTCAGGTGGTGCACGAATCCCACGCACACCAGTTCGACCCAATTCAAAAAATACGGATTTAGATTCGTCGACCTACCGAGTCGACCCACCCCACCCCGAACAGTCGGCCATTGGCCAAGTCACTCTGAACGCGCCACAGGATACTGAAGGCACGAGTGTAGGCGCTACAGTAGGTAGGGATTTAACAGGCCGGGGCGCTTGCGCCGGCCATGTAACTTTTGCAGATTGCTCCTCTGACGAGGAATACCATCGCAGGCTGACGCGCGAGCAAACGCGCAAGCTGGAGCTGAAGCGGGCGGCCAAACAAGCCGCCAGTCTCGCACAACAACTGGAGTCGGCCACCCTCCAAGGAGCAGCTGCGCACCTACACATGCCACGCCAGCCAGATCCACAAGCCGAAATAGGCGCAGTGGCGCGGATTCAGGGACACACACAACACACACAGGGTTCAACACATGCATTGGCTGAAGGCCAACAAATAGTAGTAACGACGATGGGGTTCGAGAACGGAACTAGTACACTGAACTTGCAGCTCGGTGCATCAAACCCCCCAGTGCAAACCACCCCGCACAATGGCCAACAGCTTTCTATGCCGGCTACTACGCCTAAATATCCAAATTTCTGCCCACCTAAATTATTGAGTGAATCATCTGAGCTACCAACTGAACCAATGTTCCTCTATACACGCACAAACACCACACACACATACACTCAGCCGATTTTTGCAGTCGATCAGGTGGAAACAGCATGCAATACAGGGTTTCAGCAGCAAGCACATATCATCCAACATGAACCCCAGTTTCAGTGGAACCCCACAACGCAGAATCAAACGCGAATGTTGCAATTCCCTACAGTGCGCACACAATATGCGTCTACGCCCACAAATTTGGGAATGGAGCAGGGCCCGCAAATTGCGCAAAATACCTTCCATTCAGGGAATAATATGGGATTGCATGGGGAGCAGAACCAGTGCTTTTCAACATCCAAAATCACAAAATTTGGCCCGATGCCGGAGTATATAAACCCGAGCAATTTTGGTGGGAACCCAGTGGGGACACAACAACCCCAACCCCCAGCCTATGACCCCCAGAAATTACAGGGGATGTTGAAATTCGTTGCAGACTTGCCCGTTTTTGATCATGACATCACGAAACTGACTCTACAAGAGTGGCTTCAAAGCCTCACCATGCGACTGCAAATGGCTATGGTCCCAGAGGAACATTGGGGCAGAATTTTGTGCTTCAAATTGGGAGGCCGAGTTAGTCTCTATGCCTCGAAATTGCCCCAGGGGATTAATCAAAATTTTTGTGCATTGGTTGAAAATTTGACACCAGTTTTCGGGGCCCGAAAAATGACCAAAAATGACCAAAAAAAATCAGTTCATGGACCGACGGCAGCGGGCAGGTGAGCCCGTACGGGACTACCTGAGGGAGCTTCAAACATTGGCACAGGAGATCTGGGTTGACGGAGACGAGCGAGACGCAAATGTTGCGCAACAAATTTTCAGTGGTGTAATCCCAGAAGTACAAAAGGTACTTGCGCCTATATATTGCGAAGGCTCGCCTCCCTTGACCAAGGTCGTGAACCTCCTTGATCTGCTTTTCCCGATAGGCTGTTCGTCCCCCGCCTGGGTCCAATCGGTGAGTACAGACCAGAATGGTCAAAGAGGCAGACCCGAGCACACACCAGCACAATTCAATCGACAGACACGTCCCCCAATTTCTCGAACAGCTTTCACACCAAGACAGCAAAACGAGCCTAGTGTTGAATCAAAATTATTGCAAGCCATTCAAGATTTGAAATTGGAAATTCGAAACAGCAGCACGAATGAACGGCAAGTGCGAGGTGGGGAGCACTTTAGCAACGAGAAACAACGGAGCTACTCTCCTGCTCGTCCGGGTGCATACTTTGGCAGACGTGGTTTTGGCTACCAAGAACGTGAAATTCCACGGTGCAATAACTGCAATAGACGTGGCCACCTTACTCGTGAGTGCCGTAGCCCACGGCAAGGGATGAACCGCACCTCTTTCTTTGATAGCCGACGCCAACCCCCTGCCAATATGAGTAGACTAGGTAGATGGAGAAACAATGACAACCGCTATGGAAATTATGCTCGAAACTACCGCAGCTACTCACCCAACAACAACATTCAACAACGATTCAATGATAACACACAGTATGCATCGTATAATAACAACATGAGCCCACGCAGCTATAACAACGATGCACGTGAACAGATTCACTACGTACAGCACAATAGCAATCCTATCATGCACGCACCACCGCAGTGGCAGCCGCAACCTGTGCTGTATCCACCACAGTCTACCCACAAAATTTTTGCCATTTGCGAAAAATGCCTACCCTATATCTAATCAATATACTGCAAAGTTAGGGAAATCGTTTATCCCATTTGTGCACAAAGATTTGCAATTTTTCACAGCTGGGCAAGCCTATTATTATCTGAAGGCACTAGAAGGATATGGACTACATGATGTAGCAGAATAGTTAGCATGTACAACGTCACACGCACAAATGAAATCAATGGCATCTGCACTGTTAGCCAGTAACAATGTGAGAGCTACATTGTGGTACAAAGCAATGGCTTTTCGAACTATGTATGCAATTTGTTTGGCACGTGCACATCAGTTAGTGGAAGTCAAAGCTTTCTTGCAGAACTCAGGTATAGATGTGCTTGTTAGTGCAGGTAGAAACGACAAACGCTGGAGCGTAGGGATTGCCCGAGATAGTCCAGTGTTTGATTTCATTAGCACGTTCCCAGGAACAAGTTGGTTAGGTAAGTGCTGGATGATAGTGCGATATGTCTTGTTTCCGAAAAGGCTGAGCAACGAAGATCGAAAATATCTGAATAGAGAGTACAAGAAGCGATTCAAAGATAAGATCGAACCGTCACAACCCAAGTACTAATATGACGACTAGTTGAGATTCGGACAGGGTTTATGGGAAGCAACCGGAATGGTTATAATGGGTTGTTTGCTCTAGTTGCTGCTTATATTCGTTGTCCGGCAAGTAGGTCGGCGGGCAACATAACTAACCGGGATAGTTATCGACTACGTTTTGCCTCGGGCGGTTATGGAACCCGCCGTACTGTTAGTGATACTCGGTGTTTGAATTGGTGATCAGTGTAACCTAACTGTGATTATCAGTCTGCCGAAATCGGGATGGAAATCGGATGCGTTTAGACCTAGTTGAGGCAGAATAAGTGTTATTGTTTATGTCTACTAATGAACTACTAACTAACTAACAGATTATATACTAGAACTGAGATGGAAACTGTTAGCGGTTAGACTCGATGAAGGTAATTCAATAATTAGTTAGTAAATAAAATTGAATTTGACTCACGGCTGACCAGAACCGGGATGGATACCAATAGCGGTCAGACCTAGTGAGCAGCCGAAATAAAACCCGAACTGTGACTGATGATAACCCCGAAATGACTCACTGAAGCTTGGATGGATAACGTTAGCGTTTTGCCCTAGCTGAAGTATATAAACGAACAAATTATTGTCGAACTGAATTCATAACTATTATGTGTGCGTCTAAGCTAAAGTTCAAAATCATAGTGACAATTAGGTACGGACGAAAATATGTAGCGGTAGAATGGTTACCCGATGAGGTTTGCTCCGCTGCTATATAGATTTAGAAGTATCATGGCATGACGTCATCAAGCTAGATAGGTACTGAGGGCAATGGAATGGTTATCGCGTGCGATTTGCTTCGTTGCCTGATGTGAATAAGCAAGTAGACTGAACCAGGCACGGAAGGTACTTTGTCAGTAGAATGGTTATCGATAGCGTTTTGCTCTGCTAACAGGGTATGATAAGCCTTGGGGAAGTCAGTAGACGTCTTTTTGTCATATACGGCATGTCACTTATTATTTCATTTTATTTAGGTGGCCTATACGTTAGTTGCATGTTTTGGATCCTCTCGGTCGAGCTACTCTCGAGCAGCTTGGCTTATAGAGGACACCCTAAATTGTAGCAAACGTAGGCAGAAACGGAGATATAGTGCATGATTTCATACTGTAGAAGGTTGAGGTACGTTCAGCTGGCTATGCCGTGTCCAGTGTGCTGAGACCGGATTCGGTCGGAAAAATAGTTGAAATTAGCGCATGAAATATATTTTTTTGTCTAACAAAGTAATTCCGTAATTGTGTAGATACTAACAGAAGTCTGTGCTAACAGCAATATTTTGATTTGCGCTATTTTGATTTAGTATGAATTTGTTTCTTTTGTTTAGTAGTCCTTGTTTCGAAATGCCTGTAGATAGCACTGATGTATATGCTTTAATGTTTTAGAGTCTATTATAGATCTTATTTTTGTGGTAATCTCACTTTTCCTCGGGTACATGTGTATATTTTTGCGTATTTGCTAGTAGTCACTCTGTTAGTAGTCTATGTTCTTTCTTTTCTTTTCTTTAGTTTGGTTATGATATTTTGTGTTGTTATGATTATGTCTTACTCACTGCTAGTTGTATTTTGTGCTTTAATTTTTGGTTTGCAGTTTAGTTTTGTTCATAGTGTCTATTTTACTAATCGCTGGAGCTAATTTGACCCACCTTTTTTGTTTTACTAATTTTAGTAATGTATTTTGTTGTAGTATTTTCAGGGATAACAGCGACAAAGGCCAACTAGTGGATCTCGCAAGTAAAGTTTATGGGTAACACATGGGGTTTAAAGTACACATTGGAAATTATATGGGTATATATATTTTACACACACATTGACATCAGTAGCGGTCCCAGCGAAAAATGTGATGCCTGCCAGTGAGGCGAATTTGAATTTGTATACGTATGAGAGGGCGCAGCCCAGTAAAAGGGACCGTATAATACACGCACCAGTATATTACGTGGGGTACAGAAATTAACACCGAGAGGATACACTGTATGAGGCAGGCATATCATGTTGCAGAGGGCACCACATAAAACCCCAAGAGGGGGGCACACCGTTATGGCTGTGCAAGCCATGCCGGTAGGCCTCACAAATGGAAACGTGTGTGAATGTATGCATAAGTTACTGGAATCAAAATTTTTTTCAAATTTTTGGTAGGACGTGAGTTGGGTTATTATTTCTGATTACCTTGCTTGCATGCGACTGCTGCTTTAAGGAAAATATGGAAATTTATATAAATTAATATGGTATTAAGGTGTAATTGATTGGTTGTTTGGGTTCAAACTGAATAGTTTTTGTCTTTGTGTTGTTTTGTGGTTAAATTATTTTGCGTTAATGGAGTGTTAGAGTTGATTGGTTTATTACTCGAGTAATGAAAATAAAATATCTATCTAAAATTTTCAAGCGTAAATTTAATCGGTTCTGAATGAGCAAGAGAAAGTAAAATTATTGGCAAACTATGGAAATTTAGTGCGTATATTATTGCGGAACGCAGCAGTCGCATGATAGGCTGGGTAATGTAGGAGTGGACCGATATATAAATTTAATGGTTGATTTACGAAGTAACAAAAATAAAGAATAAGTAACCCAGAGCACGGACCGAGTATAGTTGGCCTGGTCGCAGCCTAAATTGTGTTACTAATTTACTAAGTTGTTGGGTCAGTTTCAGTATTATACTAATTTTCGTTTAATTATAACTTATCTAAAAATAATTGATCTATTTTTGGCAAATTCGATAGATGGAATATAGTTTACAACGTGAATTGGGATTTAAGTAATTGTGAACGTAATAGGCGAGGTTAAAGGCATTTTCAAACTTACCCAAAATTTGTAACTTTCGTTGTTTTCAGGGGTAGTTTAAGGGATTTTGACCCTTGGGCCCTTCCTAACCGTTAGCACTTGCGGTCCAATTGCTCTGAATTAGTACCGCCGGACTATTGGTTGATAATGCTTTCGAACTGTGTGCGTAGATTACGTCGGGCAGCGCATGTCATGATTGCGCAGGACTGTGTTAATGGCCGTTTAATGTCGAGAGAACTGTACTGCGTATACTAGCGTCGACTCAAATCAGCCGCAATGCCTGAATGGCAAAGGAGACTTTATATGGTGGTTTAAATACCAGCTGATACTATGCTTTACGAGAGAGCTATGGCGATCGAAATACAGCTATCGAACTGTGGCGACGTAATATTTCTGCTTATTTTTGACTGTCAGCGGCGGAGTTGCATACCTGCAAAACACTATTTGTGCACATTTTGTACCCAGTGCGAATATTTGCTTAAGCGAGACCAAATGGGCCCGATGCAGAGAGTTTCAGTAGACTGTTAGGAGAAATTTGTGCTTGTTATACTGTACTCTTATGTGTTATGTGCCCGTAAGGGGCCGCGACCTAGGCAAGTGTTGTGCCATACCTAAAACCTTATTAGCCGAGGCGTATGAATGTTGTGATGTTGTGTGAATGTTCTGCTCTTTTTGCTTCCGCCATAGCGGAAACTACTTGGTTGTTGTTGTACGAATAGTATTTTAATACTTATTGATCGTATTATCGAGCCAATTGATTGTAGAGAAAGCTATTTTTGGAGATAGCCTGTGAGTGGCGTACGCGACGGCTAGCTGGTTTCTACCCCGAAATTCGCACTTGTCGACATGTCCTTGGCATGAGGTGTACGTGACTAAAAGCAAGTGCGAGCTCACCAGGATAGGCTAATTGATAATTTAATGGCCGGTCCGATTGGTAGTATGCTAGTCTAGGAAGTAAGAGGGGTACCCCAAAGTTAGTACGTAAGGTTTCAGACTTGTGCACAAGCAAACTAACACAGTATGTATGTATTAACACCCGTGTCGTAGCGCTGCGACCGGACTAGGTATGAGTGTATTTTGCATCGGTATAATAGGTTTTGGGATATTTACACACTGTTTCACACACATTTAGGGTATGAGTAGGCAAATTTAGCACTCTGGGTTTTGAGTCCAGCAATCCGGTTCAATCTGCTGAGACCTCCAGGATTGGGGGGCATTGAATCACACATATTCACACGTTTTCACGCATAAATTTGGTTGTAATAGTTTTGTAGTTTTTATGTTGTCGGTCAAATTTCGTGTACATTGTTTTATTCTTTGTTGTTCTTTTGTTGCTATTTCCCCTTGTTATAATAGTTTAAATAATGTCTTATGCTTGTCTAGATCTTGTTGTTATAATTGCTCAAAATTACTTGTTTTGTCTAATTGTGTAAACAGTTTGTGCCTTAATTCTTGCCACAATGTAAAACTGCCATTTTTGAAATTTTATGTTTTGTAGGTCTCTCTTGAAATTTTCGTTTGAGAAAATGCCTAGGTCAAAAGGGCAGGACCCGGTTTAGGATGTGCTGGGTACTCCAGAGACGTCGTACCCGCACAGGGGGGCACCTGTTATATATTCAGGGTCCCACCCTTGTTGACCT
The DNA here is from genome assembly GCA_030248245.1 of Trissonchulus sp. WLG1_4. Lineage (NCBI taxonomy): Eukaryota > Metazoa > Nematoda > Enoplea > Enoplida > Ironidae > Trissonchulus > Trissonchulus sp. WLG1_4. The sequence goes on along the minus strand of JASANF010015599.1, from coordinate 5,172 downwards.
AGCCATTTTATAGTCCATTTGGCATTGAGCTCTATTCACGTCTAGTTGTCATAGTAACGAGTGCGCAAATGAGCCTAGATAGCATCTATTTTAGCGATATTCGGAGAACTTAAATTTAGTCTAAAACGTATCATAATCACGTTTTAATTATGTTTTGAGTTATAATCTAAAAGGGAAAACTTATTGTGAGTCTAAAATGTGAAGTTTAAATGAGTGCAAAAACGAGTGCAATGCAAGCTAGTCGGTTGGCTTGGGAAAATGGTGGACGTCGGCCGGGGCTAAATTATTGGGGGAAATTATGGATTTTTATATGGAATAACTGTGAGTTTAAGGGACCGACTTTCCTGAGTTAGCTATTATTTGTTATATTTCATGCTGTATTGCACGCTCGGTTCCACTATATAAATTCTGTATGTTTGGAGGCTCGTCAATAAAGCCTTATTTTTAGTTGTGCGTTTGCGTGTACTGGTTCAATATTTGAGTTTGCGTTCGCGTTACTAGGGCCCGTAGAGCTTTTCCTTAGAGTGTTCCCGAACATGTTACTGAGCGAATCCTAGATCTGTAGTTTCGACGCTCTCCGCGTCAAGTTGTTTTACTGCGCGCCTTCCGGCACAGTTAGGCACCGGTCACGGATATTGAGATAGCCCGCCAGCTCACGCGGATGACATAAGACCGGGGGCCGCAGTATAACACTTCGTTGTTTCGAGCTCCAATTTTATATTCGGTGCTGCTGTAGTCGAAAATTAGCAGTGTTTTTGGCGAAAAATTGCTAATACGTGTTGTTTTTTGCCTTAAAATAGTAATTAAGTGCATTTTAACACATTTCAAAAATATCGAAAAGTCATTCCCCCCGAAATTTTTTCTGGCTAGGTACGCCACTGTCTCTTTATATAGTGATGCTAATCTTGGATAGCGCTTAGAGCACCTGACGGTGCTTTTTGAGCTATTTAGGTGCTATTCTGTACTATTGGCTAATTTATTGATATTTTTTCTACTTTTTACTACGTGTACGATTCCTCACTAAATAAGAAGAAATTTAAATTTATTTTCAAATTGTGGTTTGTGTTCTGGTCGACGATACAAAAAAAGCGCAAACAGCAAAACAATTAATACATTAATGCTGCATTAACTGTATGCAAAATGAAACCCTTGAAGGGTAAGAGGATTTAGATGGCGCCCACCCGCCTCATCCGTTTGTTGGGTTTGTAGGGCTTTCCATTCCATCCCCCGCTCTTAGTAAAATTGCAGTGCATCACCCAACAGGACTTTCCATTCCTAAGCCTAAGCATAAGCCCAAGCCAAAGCCCAAGCCTAAGCCTCAGCCCAAGCCCGCCTAAGCCTAAGCCCAGGCCTAAGCCCAAGCCCAGGCCTAAGCCTAACCTGGACCTAAGCCTAAGCCTAAGCCCTGGCCTAGGCCTAGGGAAGGAGGAAGTACAAAATTTTTTAATATATTAACCAATAGCATAAAATAGCGCCTCAATAGCGCAAATAGCACCCTCAGGTACTATAAACGCTATCCAAGATTAGCATAACTATATAGAGAGAAATTAAAACAAACACCAATAGGCCAACGTAGCCCAGTTGGTAGAACCTTATGCTAGGAAACTAGCAATTTGTGGTTCAAATCCCCCCTGGCATTTTTCTCTAGAAGTTTCATCCATATTAAAAAAACAGCACATATAGCACCTTCGATAGCGCTTATGACGCAAATGGCGTATATAGCACCTTCGATAGTGCTTATAGCGCAAATAGCGCAAATAGCACTCTCAAAAAGCGCTATAGTTAAAATAGCGCATATATAGCACTTTCGATAGCGCTTATAATACACATAGCGCAAATAGCACTACCAAGAAGCGCTATAGCGCAAATAGCGCATATAGCACCTTTGATAGCGCTTATAATGCACATACCGCAAATAGCACTACTGAAAAGCGCTATAGCGCATATAGCCATCGATAGCAAATAGCCATACAGCACCTTCGATAGCGCTGATAGCGCAATTAGCGCAAATAACACTATTAGCAAATAGCACATATAGCGCTATAGCGCAAATAGCTAATATAGCAAATTTAATAGCGCTTACAGCGCGAACAGCGGATGGGAAAAGCTCTATAGCACGAAATGTGCTATTTTGTGGTCGCTTACGCGCGTTCGTTACCCTTTATGTGATTGTAATTGAATCAAATTTGCGGTAAAATACTGTTTGTATATTATAATATACTCTTGCAGCAGAAAATTTTACGATTCCTAAATGATGACCAAGCGTTCGAAATAAAGCAGGAAGTGACCTTAGTCGCATAGACGTATGTAATTTGTGATAACTAATATCCACATTTTTAGTTGACAATGACTGACTAATTGTGCAATTTTGTTTACAAAAATATGCAAATATACAGGCTAGACTAAGGGTATTATGCTTATTTTGTCGTTTTTTGTAAAACTGTAGCAGAAACGGCGGTATTATGTGGCAACATTGGAAAATACGTACAGCTTTTGGTATTTTTGAGAAAACAAGTCGTTAGTTTGACTATCAAAAAGCATTTCGTTAAATTTTATCATCAGTAAGATAGAGCCCAACATATATACGTATAAATGCAAAGCAAAAGGCGAGCGCAACTGCAATAAGTACCAGCTTATTTTGAGAAACTTTACTTGGACTCACTGTCTCACAACAGGTAATTGGCTCATATTCATATTTGGCTCATTATTTGACCTATTGGTCGCAGTTCGATCTGGCTAAAATTTTGCATGGTTATGAAAATATATGGGGCCTTATTCTCATAGTAAGGGCCATAGTGAAAGTTACTCATGGGAGAGGCGGTGAAGCAAAATATACAAAATTGAGATCAGCAAAAAACTAAAATTTTGCAAAAAGTACGGTTTACTACACGGATGTGGAGATGCTATTAGAATTTCAAAACTTGTGCGTTGAGCCACATATAGTGGCTATACTTTGTGAAAGTATTGAAAGTTAGGGCGCTATGTGGGCTGAAGTATAGGCTATCCAGCAAAAACGGCCAAATTCTCGAAAATTTTCCGAGTGGGTCAACTTCAAGAGGCTATATCTCGAAAACCAAGCCGCCGAGCGGCAAATCCTCAATACTTTTTTCTGCGCTCATATTACCCTACAATATATGTAAATTTCAGCCAAATGGGAGATGGTCGATTTTTTACGTCCCTGGTAGGGTCGCCGCTTACAGAACATGCGTCTTAACATTTCAGACTTAAAAATTACATACATAAGCATAAAACAATAAAGGGACTTCTACAGTCGTTTTCAAATGAAAATGGATTTTCCCGAGGCCATTTCATCATCCGACGCGCCGGATCACATCATCCGACGGGCCTGGCTGGGCGTCGGATTGCATCATAGAGTTAGAAATTGGAAAGCTTGCTGGAAAAATGTAGGAGGGTGACTTAATGAGCGAGTTATAAAAACTTTTTGTATTTTACTTTTATATGTTGTTTAGTAGGTATTTTCGGGAAATTAAAGACAATTTTAATTTTTGTTAGTTCATGCAACTATTAGAACAAAAAAATAGTTAGTATTTATAGTTAGCGCCAAAAAACTACCCCTATTGAAAATTTTACACCTGAACTTTGACAGCTAATTAATTACTAGCTGGCGAAACTTTAGGCGTCGGATTTCATAATCGAGGGCGTCTGATGACATCACCCGACGCGTCGGATGATATCATCCGACGCGTCCGATTTCATCACTAATCCCGACGCCTAGAATGCATTTTCATGTGAAACCGACTGTAGCTTGTCGCAATAAAACCACATATGTGCTTCAGAATACGGGTAGACGCGTTAATTGCTCGTACATTAATAAATTATGCGCGATACACTATTTTTGTTTTCTAATGCTAAGCTACAAAAACAACTACAAGTAACATTTTGATCGAATAAAAATTTTAATGACAAATTAACACGTTGATTGTAAACTACCCTGAAGCTAGTAAGTTAGCTGCACAAAATTTCTTAGTCCGAACAAATTTCGAAACTGCATTTTTTACCAAATAAAAGGATATTTTAACGATTTTTTAGTCTGACAGCATTTGTCAAGATTAGTCTGACACCAACACAATTAGTGAAACAAATAACAGAATAAATATCCCCAATAAATACAGACCTATAAGACAAATAGGCGTCTTGTAGAAATCAAAAATGAATTCCGGAGTTACTTACTTCACACCTTTTCTACTCAGTTGATATTAGCTTTTGTCCTTTAACTTTCACTTCCTTTTCAAGTTCCTTTTTAAGTTTGTGAATACATAAATCTATCTAATGTCTGAGCGAAAAATGCTGGACCCTGAGACAAAGCGAAACATTCTATTTCATGATGAAAAGAACAAATTGCATCTGAAGTATCTACAGTGAGTAGTCAAAAAAACTTACTCCACCAGTTTCTTCTCAGGGTTCAGCAATTTATTTATGGTCAGACTTTTAGATTTGCTTTGATATAGTGACTCTGTTTCACAAGCAAAACACAAAAGCAGAAACTGACAGCTGTTCAAGTGCTTCTTCCCAACAACAACGATTCAGAAAAGTTTTAGGCCCGTTGTTTTGTTGAAAAACTCTAATATTTCTTTACTTCTCATATTATACTTGTAGAAGATACCTATAAAAGATAAAACAAGCTATGTTGTTGAATTTCACGTTATCCAAAGGACAATGAACATAATTATTATTTTCTGTACTGTGTTATTATGTCGCGGCTATTATTTTATCATGTCACGATTTTGAAACAGTACTAAGTAACATAAAGGTCATTAGGGTAAGTATTGTACACACAAGTTGTGAGCAACAGAGTCACCACTGAAGTCTCAGTCTTATTTAAAATCTAACACAATACACGCTAATGTTTTGTCTACATAAGAACTAGCTGCAAATTTGCAAGATCACGATTTTGATATAGCCTAACATTTTGTAATTTATCACCTTGTAGAACACGTTATAAGCGTTTCTTATTGGTGACCAGAACCCTAAGACTAAAGAATTCAAAATAAAGTTTGTGAAAAGCACTACATACAGACTTAAAGTAAAAAGCAATCTCAGCCCAATGAATGGCTCTAGTAGTAGCGAGTACCACGAAGAAACGAACTGGACAGCGGTTAAACTAATGTGTTTGTATGTCTGCACCGGCACGGTTACTGTAACAACGAATAT
>JASANF010015598.1:0-16576 GCA_030248245.1 Trissonchulus sp. WLG1_4 | reverse complement strand
ATGAGAATTAGGGCTAGTGTTGTTCCGTCAGAGAATTTTAGTTTAGTTTTAGTTATAGTTTTGGTATAAACTATAGTTTTAGTTAAGTTTTAGTTACGGTTTTGGTATAACCCTTAATTTTAGTTAGGTTTTAGTTATAGTTTTGGTAGAAGGCTAAATTTTAGTTTAGTTTTAGTTATAGTTATGCGCAAGGGAAAAAATTAGTTTTAGTTATAGTTATGGTATAGTTTTAGTTATGGTACAACTGAGTTTTAGTTATGGTATAGTTTCAGTGAATTTTAAGTTTTAGTTATGGTATAATCATATTGATTTTATCGTCATTAACTCTACAATACCCAGTTGAACACGTGAGATACTTCACGATGAACTGCCAAATCGGGGGCTTAGGGACTAGGGTCATCTGGATACGATGAAATAAAAATACAATGAAAATTAAATATTTACCAAAATACAAGTTAATAAAACTTACCTACCGTTAACGCAACAGGAAATTATTGGACATTGGACTGGAAAGTGGCCCACAGCAAAAAACAGGGTACGAGCAATAGACAAAAACGTGTATGTACACTATTTTTTAGGATATTGCTATGGAAAGAATTTTTTCAAAACTGCTCCGTTTCCTATGCAGCAAATAGCAAAACGATACATTAAAAAGCAAAGCAGTGAAATTTCTTTCAATTTCGAGGTTGAATTTGAAGTGGAGTCGTGTCGTATCAGAAAATGAGTCCATCCGGGACAAGTAATGTACTCATGTACATATATACACATGCATAAACTTTGACAAAAGACAATAAGAAGGACCAGTAAGCCAGAAAGTTGCAGGGGTCTGGGGACGGCATCCACCAGAAAAAGAATTGAAGATTTTTTAATTTTTACGCCGAATTTGGTCAACTGGAGGCGTACCTATTAGACATTTTTTCTGACAATTATTATCCGAAATTATAACATTATCCGACATTTTTTCGCGACGGCCCCCCGAAATTTTTTCCGACTGAAACTTTACACTAGGGTCCCCCCCTTTGGTTTTTATGGTCCGGCCGGAAAATTTTTCCGATGAGTCCCAATTGACCAGACGACCATCCGGCCGTCCCAACACTCATAAAACGCCTTAAAAACGCAAGATCACTAAACCACGCGGTCGCAGGGATCTGGTGGCGGCAGCCCCCAGGAAAAAATTGGCGATTTTCTCAATTATTAGACCGAATTTGGTCAACTGGAGACGTATCAGACATTTTTTCCGACAAAATTGGATGGGAACGTCACATCAGACAGTGTATTACACAAGTAAATGTAGCATAGTGTACTCGTGTAGACATGCAAATGCAGCATAATGTACTTGTGTATACTTGCATAGGCTTTGATGAAAGTTAATAACAAGGAATAGTAAGCCACAGAGTTGCAGGGGTCTTGGGGCGGCAGCCCTCAGAAAAACATTGGAGATTTTAAACTTTTTACTCCGAATTTGGTCAACTGGAGACGTATAAGAAACACGGGAAGTAAAACACTATACATCACGCCCGTTTGTAAACGGATGCTAGTACCCAGATGGCTGGGGTGGGCGACAAGGGATAGCCAGCAAAACCGGGCCTTCCGCTCCCATGCGTGAACCTCGGATTACTTAGTGGCCCCCCACAGCCAGGCGCTACACGCACACACCTACTGTGAATACGAATGTAATTTGTCTTTAATACGCCTGCTGTTTAGCCACGGTAGTCCGCTCAACCTTCTCAGGTTGAGATCGACTTGTGTTGTACCAGCAACTCTGTAGTCGAGAGGATGGTAAAAAAAATTAACACTGGAAATTCGAGCTACCCAAAATGACAGGTAAGTCTGTCTTTGCAAAGATTCTGCATATCCTATACAAACCAAGTGTAAAGTACCTGTTGCGCAGTGGCGCACCAGGAAAAACGTGTGCGTACACTATATATACGATACAATATAGTATAATACTGTAAAAAGTCGCCAATATATATTTGTACGTATTTTCCCATCGTTTACCAAAACTTGGAAGTTTTGGTAAGCGTTGTACCAAAACTACTAGTTTTGGTGGAACACTTACCAAAACTAGGAACTTTTGGTAAGCGTTGTACCAAAACTACTAGTTTTGGTAGAGCGCTTACCAAAACTAGGAAGTTTTGGTAAGCGTTGTACCAAAACTAGAGTTTTGGTACAAGTTTGCTCAAAACTCCGCTGCCCTTAGTTTTGAGTAATAGTTATGGTACAAGCCTCCAAATTAGTTTAGTTTTAGTTATAGTTTTGGTAGGAGTTCAATTTTAGTTAAGTTTTAGTTATGGTTTTGGTACAAGGTTGGATTTTAGTTTAGTTTTAGTTATGGTTTTGGTATAACTGCTGAAAATTAGTTTTTACAACTAGTTTTAGTTTTAGTTATGGTATACCAGAACAACACTAATTAGGGCCTATGAGACTCGGAGGCGGTGGTATAGTGGTTAGCCTGCGTGACTGCGAAGCAGGCGGCCCGAGTTCGATGCCCTGCGCCCCCATTTCTTTCATTCTTTCTAAACTGGGGCCTCCTGTTTCATTCAACATCGGCACCCATCTGTACAAAAATTACCGTAATGTCTAGACCCTAAACGTCAGCGTCTGAATTATCTTACACTTTACGGACATGAACACCTTATTGTGTGCGTAAACAGGAACTTAGTTCCGACAAAGTTAACGCTTAACTGAGCTCATTGCAAGGCCAAAATTTTTAAAGTCGCACCGTACATACATAATATTGTGTGGCTAAGGGTATTTCAAATAGGACAGTACCTAAGCCTGTATATGAAATAAACCTCTATATCAAAACCTCTATATAAAAATACAACTAATTATATACGGCTCAATTAGCTAGTAGATATTTTTCCAGTTAACTGCGTCAGTTTAAAGAGACGATTGCTGATTAGCTAAATTGACACAGGACAGAAAAGCTAATTGAAACTTCTTTTGTACTGACCACTAATTATGATATCCAGAGTACATGATGGCGTCTCACTCTGCTATAAGTCTTATGCCCGCTTCCCACTGCAGGTCTAAGGTTTAAGGTTTATGGTTTAAGGTTTAAGGTTTAAGGTTTAAGATTTAACGTTTCATTCCCATTGGCAGTTTAAGGTTTAACGATATTTGAATGTTGCATATTCATTGGCTGGATGCAAAAGCTCCGCCTACACACAGCTCGGAGCTGATTGCCAGAATATACAAGCTCCGCCTACAGCTCGTAACTGATTGATTGAATGGAGAAGCTCCGCCTACAGCTCGTAGCTGATTGGCTGAATCCTTAAACCTTAAACCTAAAAGTTAAAATTTTTCAACATCGTTAAACCTTGAACCTGAAACCTTCAACCTTAAACCAATGCAGTGGGAATGTACAATATGCTCACTTCATCTTCTACGTTAAACCTTAAACCTTAAACCTTGAACCTTAAACCTTAAACCTGCAGTGGGAGGCGGGCATAAGGGTTCTATCCATAAGGATTAGATTTAACTTTACTTCGTCCATAACACTGCGTCAGTTACATACATGTACACGAGGTCTTGTTCTGGGGGGGGGGGCTTGTCTCAGAATTTTCAAAGTTTTAGGGGGGCTTGTCCCGACTTTTCGGGGGTTTGAGCGGGCAAAAACCCGAAAATTTCGAATTTTTGCCAAAAAAGACGAAATTTTTGCAATAATTTGTTATTTTTAGAAAATTTTTGGCTTTTTCCTCATTTTTAAAGCAATTTACGGCGATCTGGGGCAAATTTTTAGTGTTTGGGCACCTTTCTTTAATCACCAAGGAGGGGGGCTTGTCCCGGTGGGTCAAATCTGAGGGGGGGCTTGTCCCGGACCCCCCCGTACATGTACATCTGTGGTCAGTTAAAAGTATTTTACTGAAACGCACACACCGAGATAATGTATGTTAGCCGTGTTGGCCGAAATGTCAGCCGGCTATTTTATTTTGCTGTGTTATTAGCAATCATTTTAAATCTAATCCATTAAATCCAATTTTGGATAACGCCCTTAGTAAATTAGAATTAGAGCCCAAAAAATGAAATTATTATTATGTCAGTAGCTTCGCTGAGTATGAAAAATGAACTTTTTCAAAATTTTTGGTGAATTTAAAGAATTTAGCCGGTAAAACCAAACTATCGTTAGGCAAAAATTAGCACATTTGGCTATGCAGTTCTTCTGAAATCGCTTAGGGACAAAACGATAAGGACAAGAACAAGGACAAGTACCTATGAACCGGGCTTTATAGTGAAGAAGAGTGAAACACTATTATGTACTCTTGATCCTAAGCAATCTAACCCTGACTTATTTCGAGAATCACCCAAGTGAATTTCAGCATAGAAGCTGTTTTCAGAATGAAATTAACAGAAACTGAACTTTTGTTTGACCTCTGCGCGAAACCGGGGAAGCAAAAGTTCGTTAATATTAAATGCGAACCAATATTGTTCAGCTCTACAAGTCAACGTGTTGGGGGGAAGTTCCTTTACTAGATCAAACGAGTTGCCTACATTTTGTTTAGTCAAATATCTATTTTTAAGGCTCACATTAAAAAATGCTGTACGTACTAGTGCCAAAAAACTTTACGACCCATCAAGTTAAGGAGCTACGCTAAAAGACTAACGATCAAATACACAAAACCAATAGCACATAATACATCAGAATAACACAGGGATAAGACAGAATAATAGTCCTTATTATGTATACCTATACTCATGACCAAACTAAAGTCTGACCAAAAATTAATAGACCTTGAGACAGTAGTTACATAACACGTGATTTCATTAAGGAAACCGCGATTTTTAGTCACCGAGTTTTTAGTTAGTTCTTTAGTTCACACGAAAGACCATAACTCACGAAAGACCACGACACACGAAATTTTTTGGCTTTAAAAAGGGTTCATGTTTACCAGTAAGGCTTTGGAGCAACTCAGCAGTAAATGTATGCAGAAATAAATGTACATATGGCATAAATAAATAAAAATAAATGTATAAAAAATGTAAATGTATGTATGGCTAAATAATAATTTTGTCCACAAATAATGGCCGCGTTTAATATTTCCTTTGGAATATTGACACTCAGAGCTCTCAATGACCACTTCTCACTCAGCAGAAGAGCTTGTTTACTCAAACTTTATTTCCTCATTGGTGGGTTAGAAGGTTAAATGAGCCGTCAAATTCACATGCTCTGTATCAAACAAAAAACATCTGAATGACAAATTATCAAAAACTCTTAGCTGTCCATAAATCAAAAATAGTCGCTTCCAACAATTTAACTTGAAAAATATTACATACAGAGTAGGCGCCATGACAAATAAGAAAGTATCCCAAACCATTTAACTGTTTAACTAGCCTCCAAGCTTTAAGAGGTTTCAAAAATGAACACCCAAACTGAGTGAAAAAAGTTTTAAGCTGCGAAAGTGATAGTACCTAGAAAACTTTGTGTGGAACTTTGCTCTGAAACACCCTCGACAAGCAAGAAATTCTTCGCACTACATTTCAATGGGCCCGCATTAAAGACAAAACAGCTTTTTAATATTCAATTTTCTTGTAAAAATAGAAGTATGGAAATACTTTATGTGGTTTTATGTCTGGAAAGGTCTTTGCCACTGTCGGAAGTTTTAACATGCAGTGCGAAGGGCTAGAGTGGTTACTAAGGGGAATCCAAATTCAAATTAAACGATTAAATTTTTATTTGGCTACTATTAATACGGCTCATGATTAAAGTAGTATATACAATTAATTTGTGTGTATGACTCCTATTTTTATATTAATTGATTCGCATATATAATAACTATTTTCGGTGCTGTGTTATTAACAAATTAAACTTGAATTTAATCCGCTAAACTCAATTCTAGTCCAGAAATCTTCATCCGTTTCCATTCACAAGTCTTGAAATCAGTAAACAATTTGTCTAGAGTAATGACGTCTAATAAATGCAACGTCAGATACAACTAGCATGGTCCCTTGTGACAACCTCGCGCACGCAATTCTGTTCCGTGTGAGTTGAAAAGGAATTCTTTTGGAAAGAAAGGAATAGAAAAAAGAAAACAGTCCCACCTAAATTGGCTTGTTAAATTTTTCTCTAACCCGCGAAACCTGAAAATATTACCATGGACGTTTCCAAATATACAGAAACACAGATCAGTGTAACAGTGCCAATCGGTTAAAGTAACAACGTGAACAATGACATATGTTATGTACACTATGGAAATTAGACTTACACATCGACCAAAACAATATATCATCATGTATTGGTTCAAAATTGTTCGCGGGTCAAAAACTTTGAAACGTGTCCATGTCATTTCTACACCTCAGTTTAAAATAAGTACAATCTGTTAGCTTAATGGTCTTAAGCCTACACATTTAGATTGGAAGCTAGTTTACAAAAAAATGTAATGGTCGGCACGTCTGTAAAAAACTGATCTAAACGACGGCGAAGAATGTCTAAGCGGAACGCAATTAAGGTGGCAGGCAAGTCAGAAACATTGGCTTCAATAAAAGGCATGGACACAAAAATAGAGGCAGTTATTTGATCTGCCACTTAACTAAAAAATAAGACTTGAAACAAAGGCCGTTAGATGAAAGCGGGTTTGCGCAAACAGAAGGCTTTAAGTTAGACACCAGAACAAAATATAACAACCTTGTGTAAAATATAATTACTTTTTACGCGGCCCCCATACTATATTCAGATCCTCAGATTTCTATGTAATTTCAGGTAGGTCGATTTTCTTACGTTAATTTACACTGTTGGGGCAGGTAGGTCGCTCTTACTGTGATTGAGCAGTTGCTGTTTTGTAAGATATAAAGCGGAGCTTGCGAAATCAAAACAATTTACCCGGGGTGATTCGAACCACCAACCTTCTGATTTGAAATCAGATGCTCAGTAAAGACAAGACGCCTTACCATCTGAGCCAACCGGGCTTGAGTTAGTGTAGTCCACAAATAATGTATTGCAGAAGCAGAGAATTACTTACGTAAGGCTTACGTATTATTACTTTGTAACAATCGAACATCTTTCATCTTTCTTAATTGCAAACTACGATGAAACATTGTTCCATGCAGTTTACATGCTGCCAGTCCGGTATGATATACTGTTCTATTCGTATAATTGCCACTACTTCCCAGTGTAACCACGTGGACTGTTGGTCGAGCGGATTTTTTCTCGCTCACGGTGGGATAGATCTCGAGTTCAAATCCCGATTGAGAAAACTTTTCGTATTTTTTAAAAATAATTTTCTCTCTGTGGGAATAAGAGTCATATTAAAATTGAATTGTAAAATACAGTATTAATTACGATAATATTTTTCCCTACTCAGTAGCCGATCTGTGACGGCGGTGATATTACACTTCCTACTGTTGAAAAGTTACGGCAGGGGCTCAATATTGGCGGCCCCGGAGTCAAAATATGATTTTTCACTCAACAAAGTTAACACGGTTCACCAGTAAAACTTTGGAGCAGATCAGCAGTAAATGTGGACATAAATGGAGACTTGAAAATTTTTTTCCACAAATAGTGGCCGCGTTTAATATTTCCTCTGGAATATTGACACTCAAACCTCATAATGTAACCACTTCTCACTCAGCCTCAGCAGAAGAGCTTGTATTACTTTATATACACACTCACACGCACGCGTTTACACGTGTGTTAAGACCAGTGACCTTAGGTTAACTTCATTCTAAACTTTTTCCACGCAATGACTGTATGTATAAGCATAGGTCTAGTTTAATTTTTATTCAAAATAATGTCTTGACAGTGTTACTTTGAATGAAACTATAGCTACAAAATCGTTCACGGTTGAACTTTATCGGCTGACTCTACTGATTTTAACTGTAACTTCAATACTGAACCCAAACTCGTTCCTTACTAAAATTAATTAGGCTGACAGTTCTATTTTATTTCTTTTTTGAAGAACTGGTTGAAAAAGTAGCAAACAAATAACCAAACGGCATAAATCAGTCTGCATTTGCGTGAGGTCCAAGACACAGACATTACCAACTGAGCTATTTGTCATCGGAAGCAGGCAAGCTTAGTTTTTGTACGCGACGGCCTCAGCTTGAAAAAGTCGTCGTTGAAAATTCTGGATTGATCGAAACATTGTCACCGACGAACATAACACTGAGTTATAGGACAAATGTTCGTCAATGGAAACAAATGCTCGTCGTTGTGAAATTTTCAGCCATTACAATTAAGATTCAACACGACCCACTACCATTCGAAACTGACACTGGCAGTTTTGGTACAGAAGAAGCGGCAGAAATGAAGCGGCACCCGGTGAATATTTTACCTTTAAGTAAATCCACGCTAAACTAGTGAAATGTGTGAAGGTTGCACATCGGAATAGAAAGGTTGCACATTGTATTGCAATAAGTGGCACATTGGAACAAACCCATATATACTATCGTGTCAAGCTCTTCAATACTTAGCACTTAGCAAACTTAGCAAACAAACAATTATTTCAGTGTAATCTAGCTGGTAGGTAGAGTTTGTGAATATTAACAATAAGAAAGAATATTACATGCATCCACATGAAAACAGCGCAATCTTCAATTAGACAAAACAGACATCTAGTAAAAAGTTGCATCTAGCCTGGAATGCAAGACAAAGCCCTCAAGTATAGAAACTTTATGCAAAGTGTGATGAAACCTAATTTTAAAACCGTAAAACCCTTTCAATGCTTAGTCTGCAACTTGTTTTCGGTGTCTGCAAATCCCAGACTCCCCCTGAGGTCGCATGACGGGTTGAAAATGGCTAATAGTCTAACTCCTTGTCTATCTAGACTTAAGCTGACTTTCTATCCTAATTAAGACCCCGGAATCTAAACTTGAAAAAATATCTGTGACTCTTTTGTGATTTTTAGACTCTTTTGTTTTCCCATCAGGTTATTTTGCTGAGAACACAAAATCTCGTGCTAAGTTAGGAAGAAAATATAAAAATTGTAAAAAAACACTGACACAGTGTGACACAAAATACACTTATATGACGTGAGTTGAAGTCGACTGAAACAAATTTTTGGGTAGTTATATCATCTTCTATTAAAAACATTAATTCTTGTCGAAAATTGAAATATTAAAAAGAGAAATCAAGTCTGGCCAAAAACTTCTGCACCCAGAGACCAAACAGGCTGCGTTATTTTAGCGACTACTTGCTGTACTGTTGATGAATAAAAGTAGTTTTGTTTCGTTTTGTTTCCAAATTTCGCAGTTTTTTGTTAGACCAAGAGTAGATTACTGTATGTATTCCCTTTCTGTACTCTTGGCGAGACTTGCATAGCAAATATTATTGGACTTTGTTATCATGTCAAGTTTAACTGTTGACCAAACCAAAGTTGGTAGAATTAGTTTGCTAAATAATGCATAATTGAGCATAGTGTCTGGTTTTGGAAAGTTGAGTGAAAGTCAGTGATGCACCTAAGTGACTTGTAACCAAACAAACAGCCAGACCTGTTGAATATTGGGACTAAGCTGTCATTAAAGAACTTGACTAACATTTACTCGGGCACATTAAGTTGACTGGTATATGTACGAAGCCATTCAGTCATAACTTCACAACTTCACTCTTATGAGCGGTTTCATACTACATAACACTTTCACAAGCACAAACAGAAGCACAAAAACAAGCACACAAACAAAAGCAAAAGCACAGACACAAGCATAAGTACAAGTATAAGCACAAGCAAGCACAAGCAAAGCGGGTTCACAATTCACACTATGCAAAGTTTTACAAGCACAAGCCAAAGCACAAGCACATTTCAAAAAATTTGCGCAAGCCACAGCCGATCAGATCAGTTGTTGCGCAAAGCAACGTCAGCAACCGGTTAGTTCTGAATTTATGCAGTAAATAAATATGTAGATGGCATTTTAGCCATTTCGAAAACCAAAAAATTTCAAATTGGACATCCTTCTAGAGCCTAAACGACTTAAAAAATGAAAAGCTGTTTTCCAAGATTTCAATTTGGATTAGAAAGAAAATTGAGATTTTATTATGTAGGACAAAATTAAACGAAAAAGCACAAGTGGCAAAAAGCACAAAAAAGTCAACCATAATTTAAAATGATTATTACGGCAAATTTCAGATGTAAGATCGTTATCTAAAGCGGGATTAAACGGATTAGATTAAATTTGGTTGATTAAATAACATAGCGTATCGTATCGTATCGTTAAGCTGCTATGAATTAACGTTTTCGACAATTCTGCAAGAGTAAAAGTTGACAGTTTACGATTACTTTCTAATTGAGAATATTACACACATTAATTGGAAAGCTGCATATTTAACTCTAATGGGATAAATGCCAGCTAAAATAGCTTAAAATATTTAGTTTTATTAATCACAGAAAATATTTTTAAGCCAGTTACGGCATTTTTTGTAAATTTTAGGTTTTTCTAAGCCGAAGTAACAGCTAGTCAAAACGGCCATTTATTAAAAAAAATTGACACATCGAGATATAGGTGAAAAAACTTCAATTTAAATGCCAAAACTGATTCTTTCATGTTTCGTTTTGTGAGATTACATCACATTTACGTAACATCGTTATTTGAACAACGACAGATTACACAAAAGTCGGCAAAACTTGCCAACTACCAGCTGGATTTTGTTCAAGATATGGGATAATTTAGCACACACATGTGTCGACGTAATACTAAAATTTCATAAATTTAGGTATGTATCTTAGATTTTGGTGACTTTACGCTAACTTGGAGAAATTTGTAAAAAATAACACTTCCGTAGACTAAATCTCAAGTCTATGTGTTCCCATCTTTTTGTGTATTATTTTACATTTTTTAGACAATTTCTGATGTGTCAGTTTGATTATTTGTTATTAAGCATTGCGTGAAATACTTAAAAAAAAATTTACATAATTTCCAAAATGCAAAAACTTCAACTTTGAAGATACGTAACTTCTTCTCTATATCAACTAAGTACGCCAAACTTAGGGTTCAGGGTGATCCTAACATTCACTATGTTGTTGTGAAATATGAAAAATGTTGGTGATAAAGTATCCGTTTTACAAGCTAATGATGAAAAATGCTAAAAAGCATGAAATTTGACTGCTTTAGCACTGTCTGCTGGCAAGCTCGTTACAGATGTAAGCTAGTTAATTCACAATTTACTATTAATCAAGTTCTTTAAAGTGCAAAAGTCCGCTACTAAATTCATCGAGCCAATCAAAAGTTATGTGTACCTACCAAGCTGTAAAAACTATCAAAAACGTAACTACCACCTTGAGATCAAATTCTAAATTTTTAAGTCGTCGCGTGCTTTCTTGAACAAGGTCAAGTTTTACTAGGTTGTATTATGTAATATGGTGCAGTGTTATTAAGAAAGTAACTTTAAATCTAATCCAATCTAATTGTTAAAAATGTGCTATACCGCGAACCACGGGGCTCTTGGAGTTTGGGCCGAAAAGGCGAGGGCCAGAGGGCAGAATTGACCGTGCGCCCGAGCCCAAGTGGAACGCGCTATAACGGTGAAAACCGGGGCAAAGTGCCCTAAATCGCTCAGAAATCTGCCCTAACTAGGTCCGGGGCACACACACGAATTCCCCAACAAATAGCCACAAAGCCCTCCAAGGGCTACTACAGTCAAAAGGCCCTAGGGAGCCCTAAGGAGACAGTTTATAGGTTCAGAATTTTATTAAAAATTAAAGGTTTTATTCAACATAAAAATCAACAAGACATTTTCAAAACAAGAGAAAATAACAAAACTAGCTTAAAACAGGAGTCCTAACTCAGGGGGCCTAGCCCTAGTCCTCACTGGCACGCACACCTCACTACCTAACCCCTGTTCAAGCGTGAGCGCGCCTCCCCCCTTCTCTTGGAAAAACTGTGACTGCCGTGAGCCAGTCACACATGAGTAGAATATATAATTTTGCAAAACGGCCAGTTTGAACTCAGGCTACGCCCCCCTTTCCAAAACAACATTCAAAATAATAAATAAATTAAAATAATAATTTTAAATATTAAATTTAGATACTATTATTAGCGTGAAAAGTATAATTTATAAAAGTTTGTATAAAAGTCTATTCACACGACACGTCATTGCTCAAAAACGTGTAAGCCTACAATTTAGGTATATTAAAGCGCTGGCAGCCTTTCTATTGTTATAAAAACTACAGAGCAGAAGGCGGAGCGCTTATTCATGCGCAAATACCGCCAATTTGGAAGGTACGTAAGATACGTAACATGACGAACTGTGACGTGTGAATAGATGCATTGAAACGCAGTTTTAGACTAATTTCGACATTCTCTTGTTGCGGAAAAGTCTACCCCGAGTAGGGGGTAGCCCTAGTGATACAACAAATGTACTCCATTTTCACTCTCGTATCTACCTGAGCATTTCATGCAGACAGGCCGGAAGTTTTCTACTGTTCTTCTAGAGTAAGATATATTCTTGAAAGTAAGAATGAAATGGAGGCGCCAGGAATCGAACCGTTCGTGTCGACGTCAAGAATGCTAACCACTACACCACAGTCCTCAATTCTCGTTGATTCTATTTCTCAGTTACAACGCTATTACTCTTAGGGTGGATTTCACGAAGGTGGTTTTACTAAACCATGGTTTTACGTACGTTTTTATATGATTTGCACATAAATTTATTACGAAATATCGCCTGATTCGTTACGAATTTCGCAGATTTTCTTAAACCATGGTTTTAGCTCAGCTGAAATTTCAGCAAAACAGAGACCTGCTGTGCTGCAGGTTTTAAATTTCAGCTGCGCTAAAACCACGGTTTAAGAAAATCTGCGAAATTCGTAACGAATCAGGCGATATTTCGTAATGAAATTATGTGCAAATCATATAAAAACGTGCGTAAAACCATGGTTTAGTAAAACCACCTTTGTGAAATCCACCCTTAATGTTTCGCAAAGAACAACCAGCTTTAGTTCCCTAAGTTGAGTCAGTTAGCATTTCTAATTGCCTACACTAATTCACTTCTGCGTGCAAAGCAACTCATGCATACTTCCCATTTCAGCTTTAAGACATATGGTTCACCTCGTAACAAATTAATTTCGATATTCACACTGAGCTTCCGGACCTTAGCGTAGAACTTTTGTCATAATATGTGACTCTTCATTTCGACCCGTTATAACACGAGTACATATATAATATCATTTCACTCTTATAGAAGTGTCAAGAAAAGGAGGGGGAAGTTTACGGAAACAAAGACAGCATCATCATCAGAATGACCCAGGGAGGATTCAAACCCACCATCAGAAGAGCGAGCCACTATTATGAACTCTTGGTTATAACAAAATGTCTTTAATTCAGGTGGACTCCTGGCTTTCAACTGATGCAGCTTGACCATAAATTAGCCAGTCTGCCTTTTTAATTTAACAAGCTCGTCTGCGGAGTGAGAAGTTGCTACTTTGTGACGCAAAGTGTCAATATTCCACAGGAATTATTAAACGCGGCCGTAACCGTTCAACACTACGAATTCTAACATCACCGTCGTTACAGATCACCTGCTGAATTATGAGTGAAAAAGTTAGTAGGGTGTCAGTCGGTGTTTTTATGGAGCACTTTACATTACAGTAAACACTCGCTCACCTATGTAAGTAGTGTCTTTTTACGCGGCGGCCTCAGCCGCCGCGTATATACTATAATGCAAATGCTCAATTTGCATGTATCTCTGCTGCCTGTGTAATTTTGAACTGAAGAATCGGGTACCTAGGTTGCGAAATGCACAAGATGTGTGGGTGTGTGCATTGTGCTGTCTGTGCTCACGCTGCGTAGTAATCTAGGCATCAGCGTAACAACACCAGCCACCGCATCATAATGACTAGCCTCCGTTACATTGTTTCTTTTACACAGTGCAACACACTGTATGCCGGGATTTACAAAGCGTATATACAGTGCATGTATGCATGCTTTATACATATATAAAGTGCTCCTAACAGTGCTCTTATAAACCCAGTCTAAGGGTCTATTCCTTTACCGGATTAAACGGACTGGACTTATTTTAGTCCGAGGTTTTGGAATGACTAATCGGACTAAACGGACTAAACGAGTTAAAATAAGTCAGCAGTTTAGTTTTAGTCTGACCCCATTCCAAAACTACCACTGGACTAAACGGATTTAACATGCACGCTTAACATTGGCGTGTATAGTTAAGTCCGTTTAGTCCGATTAAAAAGCAGCGCACTAAACGTTAAGTCCGTCTAATCCGGAGGTTTTGGAATGGCATTTTTAAGCATAATTTTTAAACCGTTTAGTCCGATTATAATTAACCCTTTAATTCGGTAAAGGAATAGGCCCTATGTGAAACACGTGATCGTGTGAAACACATTGAATTTTTCATTTCGACGTTCTATTTTTTTTGAAATGAAAGTTTCTAAAGGCTGAGTCTAAAGTTAACCAGCTTTTGTGAATAATGTCGGCTAATTTGTCGTAACCGTGGGCAGTCTAGCAACTCAGTTGTAGAAATTTTTTTGCTGGCGCAGCAAAGGTATAGTAAAATAAAGACTGTTAAAAAAGACTGAAAATAAAAAAAGTAGAAAGAGCGTTGAAAGACTATATTATATAAAATTTAGAAAAACTCTTAATTTAGAAAAAACTTAATTGAATGGTCAGATAAAACTGCTGAGGCACATCGAAATTCTGAAAACAGGCACATGGATATTATAGGACAAGCCTTTAATTTCCATTCAAATAGTTTTCACACTCAGAATTACCAATCACTATGGTTGTGTACCATCGCGGCTGTAGCTCATCACGACCGAACTGAAAATAAACTTTTAAGAATTTATATCATCATGACATCACTTCTTATGGCCCGGCTCCCACTGCGAGAAATATGAAATAAGAAATAAAAAATAAGGAATAGAAATAAGAAATAAAAGGCAGAAATAAAAATAAGAATTTAAACTAAGAAATAAGAAATAAGAATTTAATCCTTATGCGTTCACAATGCAGAAATAAGAGATAAGCCCGTCCAATCAAATTTCAAGCTGGGCGTTGATTGAATGTGGCGAAAATTTAAGCGGGAATTCAAATTTCAGAACTGGCAGTACTTCTTTCCTATGTTTGTGTCAAAAAGTTTTGTTACTTTTCAAACAAAAATTGAATGTTAAGATGCCTACAAGTGGCAAAAAATTCTGAATCTAATTTTAAAAATTGAGTTTTGGAAGGTAAGAAGATCAAGTCAACCTTTTTTTCAAACAAGCACGTTTTGCGAGTAAAGTTTAAATTATTTATGACAGATTACGGTGCGACATGCTTGCTGTGCTGAGGATATTCTACGAATATAAAACGCGGCACTTTAAGTATTTAGAAGGCAACATACATATGTAATAAACATATCAACATAAGGCTTAAACTTATTTTCAATCCAAGAGTGTCCACAGCAGTAGTCAACAAAGTTCGCACAAAAACTGACAAAAATCGCGCGCCAGTCAACTACATTCATAAAAGTGTAAGCCTGGCTTTTTGACCACACTAGCACCAAGCCAGGCTTAAAATCCCGGCTTCACGTATTCATAAAACCAAGCTCGACTTTACTCCAGGCTTATTGGTATTCATAAAACTCAACATTTTTTCATGAATACAAAAAAGCTGGGACAAAAAGGTAGACTTGGTCACTTGGACTGATGTCAGATTTATCACTCGATCACGCTGATGTGTCATAGCGGAACGCTATCCACAACTGTGTCACAGCGCGGTTGCTATGTCATCAGACTTCAAAATGCGTAACTTCCGACACACTGATAAACAATTTACGAAGCAGTGTTGCAACAGGTTTTGTATTTTTACTGTCTCCTGTCTTCAAAATTTATCCTACTAGACATAATGCAGATGACAGCATGCAGTAGAACGTAGCTGAGACGGGTGAGACTAAGTACGTACACACAGGAGATACCACACACACCCACACAAACTGTGTTATTTGCTGACCTACCAGCAGTTTAACACTGAAATTGTGAGATTTCTGTGCTCTTGACGCACAGATTTGCACTATAGTATATACGCGGCGGCTGAGGCCGCCGCGTAAAAAATCACATGTACTATCTAAATGACGTAAAAATTTTACCTTATTAAGTGTAACGAGGTTAAGCGTCGTAATTACTTCTAGGTAGTTAGTTATACTAGGTAAGCCAATGTGATTAAAAACTTGTTGGCCAAGCCCGTTATTTGAAGATTTGACATGCTGCTGGCTTGCAGCAGTGACTCATCACGTGACTAGAAAAGTTTATATAAGCGGCTGCACTTGCAGAATTTTCGCAGTTCGCTGCCGGCTCACTCCGAGAACACCGCTCATACCCGCTTACACCCGCTTAAACCCACCTGTCTGGCTACCAACGTTTAACCGTTTAACCGCTGCTTATACCCGTTGCACTGTAGCTACCGCAGATACCCGAGAAACCGACGCTAATCCGCGACATACCGTCATAGGTCGTAGCATAGCATAGCAGTAGGGTCCTAGAGCTGAGTCGTAGTGTCGTTAGTGTGGGTCGCGCTAGTGTGTATTAGTAAAGTCCGACAAGGTCGTTAGTAGTTTTGACTATTGATAGCTAGGGCCCCGCTACATAAGTAACAAGAGGATTTTCATGCAAACTTTTAGAGTAAGTTTATGCTTTTGACACATACAAACTTTACA